>CABHPP010000205.1:23343-53252 GCA_902168425.1 Peromyscus attwateri | reverse complement strand
TGCCCCTCCTCTCTCTCTCTCTCTCTCTCTCTCTCTCTCTCTCTCTCTCTCTCTCTTTCTCTCTCCCCCTCCTGTGCTCCCCCCTCATCCTCCTCACCTACCTCTTCCCCGCTCCTCTTGTTATTCCTCCTTCTCTTTTTTCCCTTCTTTTTGTGATAAGGTCTTTAGCCCAGGCTGGCCTTGAACTTTCCAGTGTAGCTGAGGATGATCTTGAACCTCCAATCCTCCTGCCTCTTGAGTTACAGGCATATGCCCCCACATCTGGCTTATGAGGTATTGGAGCTCACACTCAGGCTTCTTACAAGCTAAGCAAGCCCCGCCCCCCTTTTAGACAGAGTCAATGTAGCCCTGGCTGTCCTGGAACATTCTATGTAGACCAGGTTGTCCTTAAACTCATAGAGATTCACCCGCCTGCTTCTGCCTCCTGGGTGCTGGGTGCTGGAACACTTTTTCTTTTTCTTTTTTCTTTCTTTTCTTTTCTTTTCTTTTCTTTTCTTTTCTTTTCTTTCTTTCTTTCCTTCTTTCTTTTCTTTTCTTTTCTTTTTTTTTTTGAGACAGGGTTTCATATAGCCCAGGCTGGCCTTGAACTATTGTGTCTCCTGCCTTCATCTCCCAAGTGCTGAGATTACAGGTGTATATCTGTTTTAAAAGAATGTCTGAGTATCTGCTGAGGCAGAATTGAAGGACAGGGAAAACAAAGGAGACATGGGAAGAGAAAGGTGGCCCTCACCCTGGAGTCTGGTTGAAGTCTCACATCAGCAGGGAATCAAGAATTCAAGCACAATTAATAAAATGGTGTGAAATTTGCCTACATAGAACCAATGTTGCTTTTATATGGAGACATTTCAAATAATAGTGTGAAGACCACAATGAACCATGCCTAAGTGTACATGACCTTCCATCATGGCCCTACTCCTTTTCCAGATACAATTCCAAATGTAGCTTTCTGAGACTCTTACAAACAAGACTATAGCCCACAGTAAAATCATGTTTTAGTTTCCCTGTGCAACCCTTGTGGCCTGTGGCTTTACCTTAAGAGTTGTAAATCTATCAGTCAGCTCAGAACACAAGCAGTGATTTCTTTTAAAGGTGACTAGGGGTGAGGCAGGTCAGTGAGGACTTCTGGGAGGTGAGGTCTCCGAAGGGAAGAGGACCTAAGCAGAAAAGCAGGGTGGGGGTGCACAAGACTCTGAGCCCCAAGGCAGGAGGGAGGTGCTAAGTTAGAAGGAATAGGAAGACCAAGTCTGTGGTGGAAGATGAAGAAATGCGGGCTCCCTCTTTTGATCGTCAGCCTTTGGCTGAGGCGTCCTCTGTAAGGAAAGAACATCCGTGAACCCACACCATGGAGTGTCCTTGTGAATCGTCATCACATCAGAGTGTCCTCTGTTCTCCCAGGAAAGCCCACCCACCCCTCCTGGGAGTTCTTTATCTTATCATATCCTTTTAGCTCTGGGAACCTCTGGGCACCTCTGGGCTGGTAAGATGGCTCAGTGGGAAAAGGCACTTGCTAACAAGCCTGGTGATCTGAGTTCGAGCCCTGAAACCCATTTAAGGGTGGAAGGAGAGAGCCAACTCTATAACATTGTCCTCTCACCTCCGAAGAAGCTTTGTTCACTCACCAACCCACAAATTACACACACACACACACACACACACACACACACACACACACACACACACCTACCTCTGAGAGCCTTGCGCTCTTTGGTGATACCCCTATAGAATTTCTGGGAAGAATCTGGGGGACCATGTACTGTAAATGCAGGCACCCACATAGGCAGAAGGAATGCCTGAGCTTCTTTTCCAAAAGCCCCAGATCTAGCTAGGTCCCTTCTGGAGAAGCAGGTACTAGAGTCTTTGGGTAAGGGATGTAACTCAGTGATAGAACACCTATTTAGCATGTGCTAAGACCTGGGTTCAGGCTGGGCAGTGGTGGCGCATGCCTTTAATCCCAGCACTTGGGAAGCAGAGGCAGGCGGATCTCTGTGAGTTCGAGGCCAGCCTGGGCTACAGAGTGAGTTCCAGGAAAGGCGCAAAGCTACACAGAGAAACCCTATCTTAAAAAACCAAAAAAAAAAAAAAAAAAACCCAACCTGGGTTCAGTCAAAGGCAATTAATAGCTTGGTCTATTCAGCCTTGACTAGAAAAACAGAGAATGTGGCTGGGAGGTCAGGGGCACTCCTACGTCTCCAGCTCAGAGACCCTTACACTCAAGAACACCCCTTGCAAGGAGACTCGAGATGCCCAGAGTGTTGAGTGTTGACAAGAGACCCTTTGTTTCTCGGGCATTATCTTTTGTTTTATCTGCTTACATGGATTTAGTTTTTGCAACAAATCCATAAAAGAGCCTAAAGAAAAAAGCATCCCTGTTAATGATCCTAGCTGATTTTATGCATCACGAAGCAAGCCAATCACCAGAATGAGCTTTTGGAAAGACAGTTTATTTGTAAGCAAGGCAGCATGAGGGAACATGGAGGTGGTAGACCAGGACTCACACCTGTCTCCCTGAGGGAGACATTCTGGGTATGATTTGGGGATATTTGTGGAATAGACAAATAGGTGAATTAAGGTGTGGGGAAGGGTGAGATTTGGGGGTGAAGTAGTCGGAGACCTGTATATTTGTGGTCAGTTTTCATTCCTGATCACGGGATGCAAGTTCAGATGTGGTAGGTAGCAACTGGTGTGATCCACGGTTGAGATTCAGCTTCCCGATATCAAAAGGTTTCCCATCACAGGTGAAGAGTCAGTGTTTTAAAAAAGCAACTTTCTAGTCCCTGAAGAGTTACCCGGGCAACCATCATGACCACTCAAATGATTATCTATAGCAAAGCTGGGAGGAGATGGATAGTGTACCGCTCAGCAGCCCAGCCTCTGGTACTAGGGATGGTTGTTTGAGACACAGTCTCACCATGTAACTCTCATCTGGAACTTTCTATGTAGACCAGGCTGGCCTTAAACTCACAGAGATTCACCCACCTTTGCCTCCCAAGAGTGTGCCACCATGCCTGGCTTAGTACTAGGGATTTTTTTTTCTGAGACAGGGTCTCTCTATGTAACCTTGGCTGTGTGAGTCTTTTGAACCCTCAAAGCCTGCCCCCAACCTCCTCCAACAAGGCCACACCCTCCCAATCCTTCCCAAACAGTTCCACCAAATGGGGACCAAGCATTCAAATGTGAGCCTATGGGGTCCACTCTCATTCAAACCACCACAGTAAGTCAAAAATGGCAAGGGAAAGGAAGAAATATTTATTAGGTGCAAAGAAAGGGAAGAAATATTTATTAAGTGCTTGTCCATGTCAAACATTTCACAGGGTTTGTTCTATTTGCTCCTTGTTGTTATCCTGTATGGTATGTCACTGTGGTAGTTTGGATGAGAATGTCCCCCATAGGCTCACAGATTTGAGTAGTCAGTTTCTAGTTGGTGCAATTGTTTGGGGAGGACCAGGAGGTGTGGCCTTGATGGAGTGGGTGTGGCCTTGTTGGAGGAGATGTGTCACTGGGAGTGGGCTTTGAGGTTTCAAAAGCCCATACCAGACCCTCGTCTCTCTCTCCCTGCCTGTTGTCTGCAGATCAGGATGTAAAGCTCTCAGCTACTGTCCCAGTGCCAGGTCTGTCTGCTCCCCACCATGATGATAATGGACTAACCCTCTAAAACTATAAACAATCTCCCATTAAATGCTTTCTTTTATGAGACTTGACTTGGTTATAGTGTCTCTTCACAGCAATAGAACAGTGACTAAGATAGTCATTATCCCATTTTATTAACAAAAAAACAGACCAGAGAGGGAATGTGAGTTTCCCAAAGTTACACAGCTATGAGCTGGATTTCAAATACTGGCTCATCTATTGTCACAAACATTTTCATTCTTTTGTCCCTCACTCAAGGGTTGACCACAATACAGGAGGAAGGGCTGGCCAATGGAAGTCATGTGAATCACTCTTGGACAAATAGAAACTTGGAGAGCAAATAGTGTCTCCTGTGGACATTCTTCTGTAGCCAGCCACTCCCAGAGCATCTCAAGCACACTCTTTCCAGCCCAGCCAGGAATCCATGTTTGCTCTCGGGCTATAGGTCCAAGTCCACCTGGTGTGTGGGCTGTAGGGATTCTCAGCTCTCTTTTCAGTGCTATTTATGAGCAACCTACTCATCAAGTTCCCAGGGCTGGACCCAAACCCCAGGTACTGTGCATGGTGCTCCTGGGACCCCAAGTCCAACATGCAGGCCAGTTTACCAAGTTCTGATGATTTAAAAAGAAAGGGGGAGAAATTCCTGCTAACTCCCCAGATGTGTTCATCAGCCCAAGCTGGTGCTTGGGGGTCTTTTCTTTCTCAGACCCTGCACTGTCCTCTTTAAAAAACTTAAGAAGGCCGGGCGGTGGTGGCACACGCCTTTAATCCCAGCACTCGGGAGGCAGAGGCAGGTGGATCTCTGTGAGTTCAAGACCAGCCTGGTCTACAGAGTGAATTCCAGGACAGCCAGGGCTACACAGAGAAATTCTGTCTCAAAACAAACAAATAAACTTTGCCTCTCAAGTGAGTTTCTGGGGTGTTAAGCAATGCTGGATTGTTGGTTTTCAAGACAGGGTCTTACTGTGTGTTCAAGGCCAATCTCCAATTTGAAATCCTTCTGGCTCAAATGCTCAAATCCTCCTCTTAAACTCTAGGATTAAGAAAGGATTTCCAACAATTTCAGAAATGGCCCTAAACATACTTTTGCGAATATATTTATGCAAAGTGGCATCTCAGCATCAACAATTGCAAAATCAAAATATCGATCAACTGGAAACTGTTGACAGTGTTCTGTATCATACAATATCAAATTTTAGCCACAATTTAATTCTTGGCATAAAAATAAGCAATGAAATCTATCTCATTGATATGAAAATCTGTTTTTGTTTTGTTTTGATTTGGTTTGGTTTGGTTTTGACAGGGTTTCTCTGTGTAGCTTTATTGCCTGTCCTATATAATGGGAAACATAAATTGTTCTTGCCCTCTGGAAATGAATTACATTTGTATATAGCATGACACAAATTCTTTTCTTTTTAGTTGGTTTTTCGAGACAGGGTTTCTCTGTGTAGCCCTAGCTGTCCTGGAACTAGCTCTGTAGGCCAGGCTGGCCTTGAACTCACAGAGATCCATCTGCCTCTGCCTCCCAAGTGCTGGGATGAAAGGCGTGTGCCGCCACCACCCAGCCAAATTTACAATTTTTTCAAATTGAAGCTCTTTCAGTATCAAAATAAACTTTAGATCACAAATACAGTCTATGAGCCGGGCGGTGGTGGCGCACGCCTTTAATCCCAGCACTCGGGAGGCAGAGGCAGGCGGATCTCTGTGAGTTCGAGGCCAGCCTGGGCTACCAAGTGAGTTCCAGGAAAGGCACAAAGCTACACAGAGAAACCCTGTCTCGAAAAAAAACCAAAAAAAAAAAAAAACAAATACAGTCTATGGAGAAATTGGGAAACTTATTCTCTTGATCCTTTTTAGAGTGTACTTTCACAAGCTCTAAATTAACTTAATAGACCTTTTCTATTAAGAAACTTAATTTACCACAAAGAATACAGTTGCGGAGAGAACAGCTTAAGCCTGGTTTTCATAAGGAGACTTCTAGAAGAATTTACCATAGTTTTCCTTAGGACTTAGTTTCTCCAAATGGTTAAAGCTTAGCAAAGTTAGCAAAGGCATCAGTGATGAGAATCCATTTTCAAGTCAGTTTTGTCACCATCAGTAGACCATTGTGACCTTAGGAATGTACAGATGTCACTCATCAAACATACCTCATCCTTAAGTCCTCCTCAGACCTTGTCTGATGTACTCAGACCTTTGGGACTTGGCTTTAAACTTTCCTAGTTTTGTTCCCATCTGTTATTTTCCGTTCTTAGGACAAAGATTTCATTCCATCTTACAAAATTCATCCTTATTCAAAAGACTTCAACTCTTTTCCTGAAAAATAGAACCGCATACGTTACAACCATTTTTAACATTTTTCTCATACCTACTGTTTCTTTTTATTTCATTTCCCTAAACAAGAGTTGAAGCCAGATTACACACATGCCGTGTAACAAACTAAGATAACTTGTCTACATACATTTGCCAACCTTTTTTATTGCAAGTTTTAAGAAAACTTTTTCTCTGCTTGGAATTTGAGAGCTGTTTACCCTCCCCCATCATGGCCTTACAGGCACCCAAGCGGGAGAATGTTTACGTTTCAGCAAGAGCTTCAGAGATATGGATGACCTGGTATGGGGAAGCAATTTTTTAAAAATAAGAACCAAGAAAAGGAGAAGTAGTCAGAGCTAAAACGTGTAATTACAGAGACATCTTTCTTTCAGGGCAATTTGTTGTTTTTCTTTCCCTGCCACAGGGTCAGGGTCAGGGGGCCAGCCTGACCCAGGACAGGGGTTTGAAGCAAACTCTGAGACAAACACGGACCTGAAATAGGAAGGCCATCTCCCGTCTCCAGAGCCAGCTTTTCAGTGAGCTAAAACAGCCTTGTACTGGTTTAGTAAAGGGGTAGGTGCAGGTTCTCCTTCAAGGGGTGGTTAACTAGGTTTCCAGTAGCAGACATGGTTTCTCTCTTGCTGTGTGGCCTTGAGCCCAATTAGAGAGCTGTTGGCTACTGCTGAAGTACAGATGCACTCCTGTGCCCTGGGGAATATTGTGCCACACTGCTCATAGGGCCTAGACTCCACAGCTGGGCAGGGCCCCTGCTTCCCTCCCTTGGAAGCTTGGATGGAACTGTCATAAAGACATTTTTAAGCGGTCTGTTTTCATGGAGGATGGTAACCCAGGGTGCCCCAGGGGCAGAACCCTGACCTGGTTCATAGCTGATGACCCCTGCTGCTATGGCGACAGGGTTTTCTGGTGAATTCAATTACTGGGCTTCCACAGTGAGAGCAGAGAGCAGTAACTGGCCTCCCGCCAGAGACTTTGAGAAGATTCACTCCACAGGGAAAGCGCAAGGCTTGTAGGGAGGGACCAATTTTAGATGATTAAAACAATTTACCAAGGGTGGAACCGAACTGAATTCAAGATGACTCTGAACAGGGTGGGGTGACAGAGGTTAGTGACACTCGGTCACATGTTTATCCTTTTGAAAATTTGAATTGTACTGTTTTAAATATTCATGTCCACACATACATACATACGCGCATTTATTTCCCCCTCTAGTATCGTGCGGGATTTTCTCGTATTATGAAGGACCTTTCTCTTCTATTTTTCTTTATTTCTGTTTATGTATTTGTTTACATATTTTTGAAAGGGCCTTACTATGTAGTCTGGGCTGACTTCAAACTCCCACCCGTCTGTCCCAGCCTTCCAAGTGCTGGGACTATAGGTGTGGTCCACCACACCCGGCACTGTGCTGTTCCTTTCCTCTAAGTACTGAGTGCAGTACCTGTCAAACTCAGATCAATAGTTTTTGTTTTGTTTTGGTTTGTTTTTTTGAGACAGAGTTTCTCTCTGTAGTCTTGGCTGTCCTGGAACTCGCTCTGTAGACCAGGCTGGCCTCAAACTCACAGAGATCTGCCTGCCATTGCCTCCTGAGTGCCGGGATTAAAGGCGTGCGCCACCACTTCCCCCCAGCATTTTTATTTTTGTTGTTTTTAGTTATGTTTTAGTTTTAGTAAGTTATGTTTTTAGTTAGTTAAGTTTTTAGTCTGTGGGTGTCTTCAGACGCCCATGGAGGTGTCAGCACTCTGAGGAGCTGGGGTTACAGACCGGTGTGAGTTGCTGGACATGGGTGCTCGGAACTGAACTCCAGTCCTCTGTAAGAGCAGTGCCAACTCCTGACCACTAAGCCATCTCCCCAGACCTCTATTTTTATTTATTTACTTTGTGGTTTTTTTTTTTTTGGTTTTTTTTTTTTTTTGAGACAGGGTTGCCCTGGCTGTCCTGAAACTCTCTGTAGACTCAGAGATTCACCTGCTTCTGCCTCCTGAGTTCTGGGATTAACGATACATACCACCATGCCTGACCTCCTTATTTTTATTTTAAAAAAATATTTATTTGAGGCTAGAGAAATATATCATTGGTTAAGAGCGTGTACTGCTCTTCCAGTGGACCTGGGTTTGATTCCCAGCACCTCGATCAGAGATTCACAACAACATATAACTCCAATTCCAGGGGAGCTGAGGCCTCTGGCCTCCTAAGGCGCTATACTCACAGGTACATACCACCCCCCCACACACACACACACTTTTTTAATTATTTATTTTTATTTCATGTGCATTCGTATTTTTACCTGTATGTATGTCCATGTGAGGGTGTTGGATACACTAGAACTTGAGGTAACAGACAGCTGTGAGCTGCCATGTGGGTGCTGGGAATCGAACCCAGGTCCTCTGGAAGAGCAACCAGTGCTCTTTATTACTGAGCCATCTCTCCAGCTCCAAAAATTTTTAAAATAATAAAAATAAGTAAAATTTTTTAAATTAGAGATTTTGTATTTCTGTATATGTATGTGACGTGTGTGTGTGTGTGTGTGTGTGTGTGTGCTCGCGCGCATGTGCACCCTCATGGTACCTACGTGAGCAGGTATGTGGTGGAAGCCAGGGTAGGGGGTCAAGTTCCTCCTCTAGCCACTCCCCACCTTTATTTTTAGGTTTTGAGACAGGGTCTCATGTAGCTCAGGCTGGCCTTAAATTCACTACAGAGCTGAGGATGACCTTGAACTCCTGATTCTTTTGCCTCCACTTCCTAAGTCCTGACATTGCAGACTTGTGCTAGGGATTGAACCCAGGTTTTCATGCATGCTGGCAAGCATTCTCCCAACTGAGCTGAGTGTAAAGAGAGATAAAAAGGAAGGACATGACTGCTCCTAGGTATGGTGGGGGAGAAGGTTTATTGTAGGTAAAAGGGAGAGCATAACCAGAGGCAGGAACATCTGGGAGAGCTCAGAGTGGCTGTAACCCTGAGCTATGTGAGGGGAGGGGATGGGGAAGAGTGGAGAGCCAGACCAAGAGGCCAGGAGGGTCAAGGGTAGATGAGAAAGACCGGGTAACCAAAATGGTTGGGTTACATAGGGAAGGGCAGCTGTGGGGAGGGTAGCCCAGTGCTTGGGCTGGAGAAGTGTAGGGTAGGGGGTAGTGTATGCCAGCCGTACCCTGTGATAGGTAGAGAGTGAGGGATGCAGGGAGAACCTGGTGGTGAGCATCCGCTTCGGTACATTAGTGGACACCTCAGTCAGCCATTTGTCCTAAGTGTGAGACCTACCCTGAGCCACATCCCCAGCCCCGTACCAACACTGTAGCTATACGTTCATGTTGTCTGTCTTAAGTGTGTGAAGCTGCGTTTCATTTCTTCCTTCTTTCTCCCTCTCCTTCTCTGTATCGTAAATAGCAACGCCATGAGCATTCTTTATGTCTAAGCGTTTGTGCCAAGAGTATGCACCTTTAGGAGGACCTTATCCTGTCGCTAAATTACTAGGGCTACTATGCCACCCTCTGGGTACACAGCGTGTAGGCATCCCTGTTTCTGTTTTTGCCTCACGTTCAAAGTCTGGTACCACACACCTGTGTGGCAATTGTCTTAAAATCACTCTGTCTGGGCCAGAGGGTGGCTCGGCGGATAAAGATGCTTGCCTTCAAGCCCGCCCAGGTGAGGTCAGGACCCAGAAGAACTGATCCTACAAACTGCCCTCTCACAGGGCACGCACTGCAAGCCAGGCTGGCTGACAGCCAGACCTACCGGCAAGCCAAGGCTTCCCCCAGCTGTGTCTTGTGTCCTGCTGGATCTGATGCAGGAGCATTCTTCTGGAGGACGCCACCCCCACCCACCTCCCCAGTCCCCATGCTTCCTTGCTTTTTCTGTCCCTTTTCTCTCTTTCTGTGTTCTCCCTCTAATTTCTTGTTTTAGTGGGTTTGTGTGTGTATGTGTGTGTGTGTGTGTGTTAGAGACAGAGACAGAGACAGAGAGACAGGGTCCAGATCCACCTGCCTCTGCCTCTCTAATGTGGCATTAAAAATGTATGTCACCAGGACTGGCTTCTCCTTCTCCTACTTTAACTCTGGTCTTTGTCTGGCTCTTTTCTCTGTGTTTCTGCCTTTTCCTTCTTTCTTCTCTGTTTCCTTCTCATTTCAGGGTTTTCTCCCTGAGTCCACCCTTCTTTTTTCCCTTTCCAGTGGTTCTCTGTCCTCCACCCACCACTTCTGTGTGAGTCACTATTTCCCAGAGAGACCAGCCTCCCTGGCTTTTCCGCCCTGGGTCTGGATTTGAACAAAGGTGAACTTGCCTCTCCCAAGGCAGGGCTGACAGATCACAGAACTGGGAGATAACCCAGCGTGATGTCGGCCGTCTGAGCTTCCAGGATTGGGTGTCACACATTCCCTGGAGTGTGCCTCCAAGGCCTTGCTGTCCCAGGCTTTATCACACTGGGCTGAGGATTCATCCGAGGCACAGGGGCAGTGAGGAACAGACTTTGACTTTCTCCAGACGTGCAGGTTTAAGATTCCAAGCAGGGAGCCCAGCAGCACAGCAGGTCACCATAACCATGCTTCCCACTGAGTGGCCTCACATCCCAATGCCAAAATGAGGGTGTTTTAGGAACCAAACTCCTACCCTCCCAGACATCCCTGTAAAACCGGAGGACCTGAGATGGGGTCAGTCACCTTCGTGTGAAGGTTAGGTGTGCTGCTCCGTTTTAAATGCTCACTTTTCTGTCTCTGCGGCCCGTTTCCAAGACGTTCTCCTTTCACACCATCTCCAGGAGTCCTGTGTGGGCAGGTAGGTGTTACAGCACCGTTTTTTTTCACCCAAAGGTGCTCTCCAGCCTGTGCATGTGTGCGCGCATGCGTGTGTGCGTATGTGCGTGCATGTGTGTGTGTGTGTGTGTGTGTGTGCGCTCATGTGATTGCATTCATGCACATACCTTAATATATACCTGTTATCAGAAAACGGCTAAACAAATTATGGATAATTATTATGAATATTATGAATAATATTCATCCACTAAAGGGAATGAGGTATCCATAGAAACATAGATTATTGATAACCAAGACTTGTGAGAGAGAAGAATGGGAGATTATTGCTTAATCCATGCAGAAAGGTGTTTTGTTGAGATAGGAGTTCTCCATGGAGCCCAAGTTGGCCTGAAAGTTCTGGTCCTGCCTCTGCCTCCTGCTTGATGTGATTACATGTATTCCCAGGCCCAGCTTGGGTGCAGGAGATCGTGGATTGACATTTTGATGTAGCCAACACACACACACACACACACACACACACACACACTTATATACACACACACTGTCACCAAATTACAGATTCGTATGTACACTAACATATAAGATGTTCAAGATTAAATGAAAATGGAAACTGGGACTTTACGGTATAAATTGTAAGGTGTGTGAGTGTGTTTGTGTGTGCTCACAGAAAGGAACCATGTCACTTTCTTAGCAATTGTTGATGGAGGTGGGATTGGGTAGGTAGTCAAGGAAGGGGGAAATTCTTGGTCTTTTATGGTAACAAAAAAAGTACTGGATTATAGATGATTCAGATTGTTTTGTTTTTGTTTTTGTTTTTGAGACAGGGTTTCTCTGTGTAGTTTTGTGCCTGTCCTGGATCTCACTCTGTAGACCAGACTGGCCTCAAGCTCACAGAGATCCACCTGGCTCTGCCTCCCAAGTGCTAGGATTAAAGGCGTGGGCCACCGCCACCGCCCTGCTGATTCCGATTTTTAAAAATTTATTCATTTAGTAGTGTGTATATGTGTGTGTGTTTTCCTCTGAAAAAGATTAAACAAAACCACCATCCTTGTCTTCAAAGATCTCAGAATCAAGTGAGAAGTTATATTGGGGCAGCACATCAAAATACTTAGTGTAGAAGCTAGTGGGGTTATGATAACTTGGACCAGCTAGAAGATATCAGGGGAGGGACTCCCTGCAAGAGGTGACATTTTGGCTTCAAATGCCAAAAGGTGGTCACCAACGGGAGAGGCAGAGCTCCAGAACGAGACCAGCCTTTTTAGCTGCCAGCCGGATTCCAGACCCTGTGGAATATACGGAAGGCGATTTCCCTAGCCTGTCTTCTGGTGTTAGGTGAAGGGGACAGACAGACAGCTCCTTCTATTTCCTGGTTGGATAGAGGTTGTGGGGACAAGCCAGGAGAGCTTTGACGGTTCTCCAAAGAAATATCCCCTCCAAGTTCCTGAGGGAGTTCCATTTTCCCTCTGAGGTCGGGTGGTGGTGGTGGTGGTGGATTTTAGCCCTTTTCTCCTGTTTTATGAGCCGCGTGTCCTGGAGGCATCCTCTTTGCAGAAGCCCACAGAACTGCCCGGCAGCGCCCTCTGTTGGCCGGAACCAGAGCGGCAGGCTGTCGCCCTTGTGCCTGGGTTCGGACCAGTCCCGGTGGTTAGACAAGAGACAGCCTGGATGGACTCTTACTTAAACCGGCCTGAGAGCCAGTTCCACAATGGGAGAGGGGAGATCTTGCCAGAAAACCCAGCTATTGGAAGTGAGGCTGGACTTGGGGAGTTAAGATAAAAAGAAGAAAGATTGGGAAAGCTACCTGGAGTTTGGGAGAGAGCTACAGCCTTGCCAAATCCTGTATATAGCTCCCTCCCTAACTCTGTTACAGGGTCTCATTAATACCCGCGGCTGTCCTTGAACTCACCACTTTCCTCCCTCAGTCTCCAGAGTGCTGGAGTGCTGGGAGAGCAATGTGCACCACTATGTCTGGCTTTTTTCTAAGTAGTGTTAAAAATATCAGATATTTATAAATATCAGCATGCTCATTTCTAGGCTTGATACACAAGACTCAGCAAATGTAAAGTAACGATACTACCCGCCCCCCCTTGCCAAGTGATGGCTGTTAAATTTGTGGTTTTCATCACGTGGTAAGTTTTTCTCATTTGAAATGCTGGAAACAGAATCACAGCCCTATGCTAATACTAAGCAAGAGCTATACTACTGAATCATACCCTGCCCCCTTTATTAAAATAGTTTATTTTTGCTTATGTGTATGGGTGTTTTGCCTGTGTATATGTGGGTGTGCCATGTGCTTGCAGGCACGGAGTCCAGAGGAAGACATCAGATCCCCTGGAACTGGAGTTACAGATGACTGGAAGGGAGCCTCCATGTGGGGACTGGGAACTGAACCTGGGTCCTCCAAAAGACTAGTCAATACTCCTAACCACTGAGCCATCTCTCCAGTCCCCCTCCCCCACACACTTTTTTTTTTTTTGCCATAGGGTCTCACCACATGGCCCAGGCTGACCTCCAATAGGCAATCCTCCTGCCTCAGCCTCTCAAGTGCTGAGATTAGTTTTGTGACACCAGGAGTAGCCTTATGTAAGTTTCCATTTACTGCATATTTATATACTCATAGATAATGTAAAGATGCATGAAACCAGAAAAATTATGATGCATCCTTTATTATATATACTATGCCACATATATAGCTCATGGCATGCAATATATGTATATATGCTACATGTAGTACAGTAGTGTGTATCTGCCTGTGCACGTGTATGTGTGGATATGTATATTATATGGAGGAAAGGAAGGGAGAAAAGAAAGGAAGGATGGATGAAGGGGGGAGGGAGAAACAGTTTCTCCCTTAACATTCTGCATTTGAGATTATTCCCAACTTTTTCTTCATTGCTAAATCCACAAAGTGATTAATTCTTCTGGAAACTTCTCCAAACTCCCAGGCTAAGCCAAACACTTCTTATCTCCATCTGCCTGTGCTTTTGTATTCATCCGTTTCTGCTGAACCGCACATTTGGCGCTTGTCTGTCCTTCCCTGACAGCCTCAGACCCTGAGCTTCCTGGGGTCCGGACTGGGAGTGTCTTGGAAAGATGGGAGGATTTTTCTCCTGCCACCTGCCACCGGTGAACAAGCAGATGCTTCTGAGTCTGGAAACACATGGTGTGTGTGTGTGTGTGTGTGTGTGTGTGTGTGTGTGTGTGTGTGTGTATGCGTGCTCAGACTGGAACTTGGCATGGAGGTGAGGTCAGGTTAGTTCACTGCTGGCAGGGAATAAGGCCAGGAAGGCCAGTGAGACCAGGATTAGGCTTTGAACTTTAATCGGCAGGTGGGTCTCTAGATGGACTTTGTGGCGGCTCCTCGTTCGTTCTCTCAGGTGACCTGAGAGCTAACGTAGGAGGACTTCAGCCACAGCCTTCCTCACCTCGTGCAGCCCTGCCAGCTTCCTCTCTCTCTCTTATATGCTGGGCTTCAATGCAAAATTTCACTTAAATATCATAGGAAGAAGGCCCAAAAGGAAGAAGGCCCTTTAAGGATAGGTAGGGATGCTCAAGAGCCAGAAGTCTGAGAAGGTTCGGAAGAATGGCGTCTATTGGCCGAGCTTTGTTCCTGAGCTCCTGGACCCTTCGCTTTGTATTTTGAGACAGAATAGTTTGTGTAGCCCAGGCTGGCTTTGAACTCCAGATCCTTCTGCCTCTAACTCTCATGTGCTGGGAGGTGTGTGCCGCCACCCCCAGCAAGTTTATGGATCTTGATCATGGTCTCTTCCATCTCCAGCAACCACTCCTGCCAGCACTTGCCCAGAGTGGGCAAGAGGTCCCCAATCACTTCCCGGACACTGCTAGGTCCTAGCTTGGGGGCTGGCCCTGGAGGGAAGACCAACAGTTCTAAGTACGTGCAACTCACTGAGAAAGGGATTGACCAGGGTCGAGGATGCAAGCAAGCTCTTTGGGTCCTGGGCTTCCCAGATGAGCTCTCCCTGGCCAATTCTTGACTCAGGGGAGCCCGATGGAGTGAAAACAATAGAAGTAGTGAAAAATACACCTGGAACAGAGAGAGGGAAGCCGGATCCCCAGGCTTTTCCCTCACCATTTATCCTTTGAAGCACTCGAGATGGAGACCAAGTAGTTCAGGGCCAGCCTTAGCACATAGGGAGTTCCAAGCAAGTCTGGGTTACACAAAACCTCTTTAAATAAATAAATAAGAGCTGAGCACTGGTGGTACACGCCTTTAATTCCAGCACTTGGAAGGCAGAGGCAGGTGTGAGTTCAAGGCCAGCCTGGTCTACAGAGCAAGTTCCGAAACAGCCAGGGTTGTTACACAGAGAAACCTTGTCTTGAAAATAAATTAAATAAATAAATATTATTCACCTTTTTGGTGAGCAAGGAAGGAAACAGGATCCTGAATTGCAGGGCAGAGGAAGAGGAAAGATCTGGATTGCCGAGGTCGCTGTAGCCTGGGTTCAGGTCCTGAGGCGGGGAAGGGGCATTGGATGGAAGAAATGAACTGTCCGACCACCAGCTGAGTTTCACACAAGTTGCCAGCCCCAAATAGCTCCAGCTGCCTTTATTCATACATCAAAAACAAGCTGTTTTTCCATACTAACAAACAAGTTTGTCCCATCCTCCAATGTTAACCTCTGGCAAAAACAAATATGTCCAATATGTTTTCTCCTACCTTACATCAAAGCCTCTTTAAACCAAAACAACACATCATTTTGCTTTCTTGGCCAAATATCAAGCCAGGTACATCCTGTCTTTAAAAACAAAACTAAAGGGGATAAATATAGGTACACATTTTTTAAGAAGAACAACAATATCATTCAAAAACATATTTACAGAAATGGGGGAGATCTGCCTCAGATCCTGTCAGCACTGAATCAGAACAGCTCCTGGGGTCTGAAGTGACAGCTGGTATCCCCAGGCAAGAAACCTGAGAAGCATCAGCTCCCAAAGAATTTTAGGGGAATACATTTGAGAAAAACTGGGGTTTCCAGGAATGATCACATCCGTCAATGCATGATTGACAAAATGACACTAAAAGCGCCGAGAGAATCATCACTATTCCCAGAGAGAAGAGAGCATGCAGGCCACACTGTCCCAGCGGTATTCTGCATTGTCTCAAAGTCCACTGGTTCTTGCCGAGTGAGACTGTCCCCGTGGGCTTTGCCTCATCTGGAGTCCCACTGGACAAGCACTCACATACTGATCCAAAACTAGGCCACACGGCTCCCAACACTGGATTGCCTTCCAAGGGTTCCCAGATAAGCACAAAACAGTGACAAGTATTGTCTGGTGACAGGGTTTGAATATCAGAGCCTTAGCGTAAGTGATAAATGTGGCAGGTGAGGTTCTCCTAGCAGAGGAAGCAAAATGTGGTTGGAAATAGAAATTGGGGTCTGCTTCCTCATCAATAAACTTTAGGGGCTGTGTGGCCACATCACCATACAGTCCTGCAGCCACGACAGTTTGATGTTGGTGACAACAGAATTGTGATGGATGGAATTGTGACGGACGGGATGATGAGGGAGCACTTTGAGGAGGAGCACTCCTCCTACTCGACAGTCTCAGAAGACCAGTGTGGCCTGGGATACTGGCCCGTGAGCCCATTGCATCAGCCACAGGAAGGACTGGTTTTTCCCAGAACTGGGGGTGGGGTGGGCTGGATGGGGGAAGTGGGGAGTGGGGCTGGACAGCAAGACCTGCCAGCTTCCGGGGTCCACTCTGGTCAGGAGTTCGTACAGAGCCCGTAACAGTCCTGCTTGCAGCGGGTTCTCTGAAGAGCAGACTCATATTACAGCCAGCGTAAGTAGAGAGAACCTGGACCTCTTGGTATGACTGAGGACTCCAGGGAAGTGTCCCTGTCCCCTCCTCAAAAACAGTCCTTAGACTCTTGGTGTCTCCATATCCAGAAGAATTTCTTTCAGCTCGAAAAATCGCCCCATTTAGCCCAGTTCCTCCAGTTTCTAGGTGGGAGACTGAGGTCTGCAGAGGCTTGTCGTGTGTGGAGCCAGCTGTCCCTTTCGGGAGGTTTTGGGGTGGCAGATAGCACTCGTTCCTTGGTCTTGGAGGATATACCACAGAAGCTGGCTCCACTGTCTTCTTCCCAGGCTGGGCAGGGCCTGAGAAGCTGCATGGCTGGTTTCTAAACAGCAGAGGCTGCTGCTTTGGAGGTCCCACGGGTGACTCTGGTGTGTTCCCTCCCGTCTCCCTGAGGTACGGCACAACGCAGACAGTGTGGTGGTGCAGCCAGGTTTCATGTGTTCACCATGGCTCTCCCCCAGATCTCAACTGCCTGGCGGGCTAGTAGGACTCAGTGCTGACACACGGGAGGAGGCTCTGGAGCAGGGGCTTCTCCAGGGCTTCGAGCACACCGTGTGGGCTAAGTCACTGAGGGCAGGAACGGGGCAGATCACAGAGAGAAGGCCTCTGACTTTGGGCTGTGTGTACACATGTAAATGGAGGTCAGACTCCCGGCCTTACACTGGGCTAGCTACACCCTCAGGTCTGTAATGCTCTGACTCTGGACCTTGCCTGTCAGGGCTGGAGTGAACCTGGCAAGGAAAACAGCCTAGAGGATGGGGGTAGATGGTTCAGTAGCAGGATGTATGCCTGAAAAGGCCCTAACTTTGAGCTTAGCCCAGAAGGGGGAGAGGAGAAGAAAGGAGAGGAGAGGAGAAGGGGAGGGAGAGAGAGGGGAAAGGGAGAGAGGGAGAGAGAGAGAGAGAGAGAGAGAGAGAGAGAGAGAGAGAGAGAGAGAGATTTCTAGCAGCCTAGCAGAGCAGCTGGGGCTCCACAGACATTAGGTGACGTGTGTGTGTGTGTGTGTGTGTGTGTGTGTGTGTGTGTGTGTGTAGATAGCATTTTTAAACTGGAAAGGCTGTCCCTACTTTGGTCTGCAGCCACCTGGGCTCAGGGCCAGCTGAGGTTACTTGGGGCCTGGCAGCCTGGGTACCACTTGCTCAGCTTACCCTCACACCACATCCACACGATGTTCCTGGCCAGGCCCTTGACCGCAGTCCCTCTGGGCCAATTCAGCTTGTCCAGCTTGGAGCACTCAGGGTGAGGTTACTCCAGAAGTCACGTCAGCCAGCCTCAGTTTCTCCATGTGGTTGTAGTCTTGGAAAGGAAGACTAGAGAAAGGAAGACTAGTGTGTGTGTGTGTGTGTGTAATCTCGGAACCCAGGGTCTCACTGTTGCTAGGCAAGGGCTCTATCTGCAGAGCCATCTCCTCAGCCCAAGGCTGGGGAAATTAACTGAAGCTGGAGAACTAGACCAGCTTCTACACTTCTTTCCTCTCTGAGGGCCTCTCGCCTGCCGCGGCCCAGCTGAATCAGATATGGTATCTATAAAAGTAGGAACACTGTACCCCTGAAAAGACCCTGTTCCCCCTTCCTGCCTCCCTTCTTTCTCTAGAGCTAGAATGCCTGAGTCCAGCCTTTGGCCTTCTGTCTGTCTTTGAGCATGCGTGCGTGGGTGTGTGTATGGGTGTATGTGTGTATGCATGCATGTAAAGGCCAAAGTTCAACCTTGGGTGTCATTCTTCAGAAACCTCCCCCCACTTTGAGAGTGAGACTCTCCGGGACCTGGGGATCACCATTTCAGCTAGACTTGCCAGCCCAAGGATTCTCCTGTTTTCATCTTCTGGGTGCTGGGATCATAAGCACACACTATCACACCCAGCTTTTTAGGTAGGTGCTGGCGAGCAAACTCAGGTCCTCATGCCTATGCAGCAAGAACGTTACCAACTGAGCTGTGCCCCCAGCTCAGTCTGTCTTCTGATGTGAACACAGGCTGGTCACATTATCCAGGGCTTTCTGGCTGTCATGGAGACCTGGAGGCTGTCTTGGTCAGTAGTCTGCTGTCTGGGTGTTTCTGGTCGTGCAGACAGACACCTCTCACTCCTTCCTGTGGTTCCCAAGTGTTCTGTGCCGGTTCATGCACGCAGTTCCTTTACTCACCTGATTGCTAACCTTGTTTTCCTTTCCTGCTAGCACACCCGCTCACTCTGTTCCTGTGCTTCAAACCCAGAAACGTGTCTGGGAATAGGCCGGCTTCAGGTGGGATTTAAAGATCCACACAGAGGCAGAATTAACCGTTAGGCACACTGGGCAAGGAAGGCCATGCCTGTAATTCCAGCACTTGGGATCTCTGAGTTCGAGCCTGATCTACAGAGTGAGTTCCAGGACAGCCAGTGCTACACAGAGAAACCCCCCTCCCCCTAAAAAGCAAACCAAAACAACAAAACTGTGAGGCATGAGGGCCAGGTACCCTGGAGGAGCCCCCGCCCTTGAATCGAAGGTGTGGAGGTCATAGCAAAGACTAACCCTTGAGGTTTCTAACTGCTGCAGAAGAGGCCCAGAGATGACCTGGCCACTGGGTGAAAGAGGCAGGAGGCAGCTGTTGCAGGGGCCTTTCTGGCTGTCCTCCACGCCACGCCGGAGGCAGCTCTCCCAGGCCTGACCACAACAGAACACTTTGTTTACCAGTTCTCCCTTGCGGCCCTGGGCTTGGGCACTAGGCAGAGGGTAATGCCCTTAGGGACCTGGATGTGGATTCAAGAGGAGTTACACAACCAGGCAGGGCTGCAAAGGCCTTCCTTTGGAGATTTCCAAACCTCTCGGTTTATAGGTGCATGCTGGAGCCAGGGAGTCTTGCTGCATGGCAGCTGTGAGTAACACCTAACACCAGGACCCTAACGACACTGTCCTGCCTCATGGCCTTAGGTTGGACCCATGTTCAGCATGAGTACTGGAAGAAATTCTCTCCAGAAAGTGTAACATACTATAGGGCTAGAAGTGAATCAATAAAACACTTACTTCAAAGAGCACTTTTATCTCTCACAGAGGACCCGGGTTCAGTTCTCAGCACTCACATGATGTCTTACAACACCTGTAAATCCAGTTCCAGAGGATCCAGTACTCTCTTTTGGCTTCCGTAGGCATCAAGCATGAACATCACATGCTCTCTCTCTCTCTCTCTCTCTCTCTCTCTCTCTCTCTCTCTCTCTTTCTCTCTCTCTGGCAAACCCTCTTTAAAGGGGGCTGTGGTGATGGCTCAGTGGTTAAGAGCATTGGCCGCTCTTTCAGAAGACCTGGGTTTGATTCCCAGCACCCACACAGTGGCTCACAACCATCTGTAACTCCAGTTCCAGGGATCAGATGCCCTCTTCTGACCTCTGCAGGCACCAGGCACCGTGTGGTGCACAGACATACAAACAGGCAAAACACTCATACATATAAAATAAAGTGTTTAAAAACTGACCAATCGACTTCAAGCTCTACTATAGAGCTACAGTAATAAAAACTGACCAGTCAAAACCCTCATGTACGCAGGGCGGCGGTGGTGGCGCACGCCTTTGATCCCAGCACTCGGGAGGCAGAGGCAAGCAGATCTCTGTGAGTTCGAGGCCAGCCTGGGCTACAAAGTAAGTTCCAGGAAAGGCAAAAAAACTACACAGAGAAACCCTGTCTCGAAAAAACAACAAAACAAAACAAAACAAACAAACAAACAAACCTCATGTACTTAACTCTATTTATTTACTTATTATCTTTTGTGGTGATCAAATGCAGAGCCCCTGCACATTATGAATCCTACTCCTGAGCTACATCTCCAAACCCGAAATTGTTTTTGGTTTTAGTTTTGGTTTTCTCTGAGGCTAGATTTTACTTTGTAGCCTATGCTGGCCTGGAACTCATTCTTTAGCCCAGGCTGGCCTCAAACTGGTGGTGATCCCACTGCCTCAGCTTCCTGAGAGTTGGCATGATTGGTTCCAGTCATCACAGCTGGCACATTCTTTAACTTAACACATTAATTTTGAAAAACTGCTCTTTCCCAATTCAACTTAGGAAACAGTTCGATGCCGAGTCTTTAACTCCTGCCTGATATGGGCTGTACTGGGCTAACATGTCCCTGCCAACAGCTCTGCCACAGGCAGGTGCTGGGTGGAAAAGTACTCCTGTAAGGAGGACAGCTAGGACTTGAGCATGACAACACCCGCTGTGACTGGACTGCCGGCCCTGGTTTCAGGGCTTTGCCTTGCACCAAGTTGTTCCTTTTCAGGGTTCTGTTCCTGTGTTCCTTTCCAAGCCAGTTACCTAGATTGAAGAAGTGACCTGTTGGCGCTGGGGGGGAAAGCAAGAAGCAAAGAGGCCACTTGACTTCAGGTAGCCTCAAGGAACTACTGATTGCCTGCAGTCAAGTGTACCGGCTGCCAAGGGGACAAAGCTTCCCTTTAACTGGCTGGGCAAGCTGCTGAAGGAAGAGCTGGACTCTCACTGAGGCAGTCATGCAGACCTGAAATGACAAGCAGAAGGCTGGCAGCTTTGTCCCTGGGTAGATGGATCACCTGATATAGACACTGGGGACCAAACCCTGGGATTGGCTTAAAACAGGGCTGTGTTGGTCCAGTGGCTGGCTTTTGGCACTCTGTCAATCTGCTGTCTGCTCCAAAGCCTAGAAATAGAGCCAAGGCAGTGCGCCGGACTCTGTGCGAAAGGGAGCAGCCATGCAAGTGCTAACTAAACGCTACCCCAAGAACTGCCTGCTGACGGTCATGGATCGGTACTCGGCTGTGGTGCGGAACATGGAGCAGGTGGTGATGATCCCCAGCCTCCTGAGGGACGTGCAGCTGAGTGGGCACGGGGGTTCAGTCCAGGAGGGAGCCCCCGATCTCTATACCTACTTCACCATGCTCAAGACCATCTGTGTGGAAGTGGAGCACGGGCTGCTGCCGAGGGAGGAGTGGCAGGCCAAGGTGGCCGGCAGCGAAGCCAGAGACACTGAGAACGAAGCTGCCGAGGCAGAGGAGGCGGAAGAAGAGAGGATCTCCGGGGAGCCGGACCTAGAAGCCCAGTTTCACCTGCACTTCTCCAGCCTCCATCACATCCTTACCCACCTTACCCGGAAAGCCCAGGAGGTGACACGGAAGTACCAGGAAATGACGGGACAGGTCCCGTAGGCCTCCAACTCTGAGGAAGGTAACGGCAGCCATGCTAGCGGGTGATAATCCGTGAAGGGACACGAGGGAGGAGAGGAATGGTGCTATAACTCAGCAGGAGGAGGCCAAGGGGACTCTCACGGCCAGGGTATTGGGACTAACAAGTGGGAAGGCCCGGAGCTGGGCCTGCCTCCCTAGCATTCCCACCCAGAATTGATAAGCCATGACTGTGAACTCCTACAGAGAATGGAAATGCAGCCTATATGAATCCTTCCCTCCTGAGGACATGGGTGCTCGAGTGCATGTGTGTGTGTGTGTGTGTGTGTGTGTGTGTGTGTGTGTACATGCGTGCTGTGCATTTGTTAGTAAATACATGAATGTTTGTAGATTATGACTGAAATGAGTCTATTCTCAAGGTCGACCCACCCCAACCCTCAGACAGGGTTTCTCCTGGCTGTCCTGGAACTCGCTCTGTAGTCCAGGCTGTCCTCACAGAGATCCGCCTGCCTCTGCCTCCCGAGTCCTGGGATTAAAGGTGTGCGCCACCACGTCCAACTTGCAAGGTCAACTTTTTAAAAGCTTTTAAACTATTTATTATTTTTCAGTGTATGTGTGAGTGGGGGGTGTGCCATGGCACACTTGGGAAGGTCAGAGGAAAACTTGTGGGAGTCAGTTCCTTCCACCATGTGGGTCCGAGGGATTGAACTCATCATCAGACTTGGTGGCAGGCACCTTCATCTGCCTGGTCCTTTTATAAAGCTACTATTTTACTGTGTGTACATGATGTGTGCTATGAGAGAGTATGCTCTGGTATGTGTGTGGAACTCAGGACAATTCTGTGGAGGAAGTTCTCTCCTTCCACCTCTAACTCGGGTTCCAGAGACCAAACTCAGGTCTCCAGGCTCAGAAGGTGACTTTACCTGCTGAGCCATCTCTCTACCCCAAAGCCACAACTCCTTCCTTCTCCTCCTCCTCCTCCTTTTCCTTCCTCTTCTCTTCCTCTTTTTTTTTTTTTTCTTGAGACAGGGTCTCTCTAGAAAGCTCTGGCTGTCCTAGAACTTGCTATGTAGACCAGGCTGGTCTGGCAACTCAGATTCTCTCCTGCCTCAGCCTCCAAGTACCAGGATTAAAGGCATGCACCACTACGCTCAACTTCAAAGTCAACTTCTTTAAAAATATGATTAGAGGGGCTGGAGAGATGGTTCAGTGGTTAGGAACACTGACTGCTTTTCCAGAGGACCTGGGTTCCATTCCCAACACCCACATGGAAGCTCACAACTGTCGGTAACTCCAGGTTCCCATGGTAAAACACCAATGCACATAAAATAAAAATACTTTCCATCCTCCTGCATGGCCCTCAGATTCTGGGACTGCAGATGGCACTGTACCTGAGTGCCAAAGATGAGGTTAGTGTTTTCATCTGGCAAGTGAAGATCCTAACCAGGAGATGTGTTTGTGTATATGTGCTCTGTGACTTCTATGTGTTTGTGCCCACACTGTCTCCGAACATGGGAAACTGCCCTTTCCTGGCACACAGGGGCATGCAGGTGAAGCTGCTCCCAGTGCTCCTGAAATGGTCAGGGATGCTCTAACCATGCCAGGTTGCAACTGGACAAACAGCAACTGTCTTGAATTATGCCAGTCACAGGAGGGCATGAAGTGTGCCTGTTGGGAATCCCTGAGTCCATGTGCCCATGCACAGAGGCTGGGATTGGGAAACAAGAATAAACAGCAAGCAAACAAGTCATGGTAAAGGGTGGTATGTAGGAAAAGGGCCTGGGTCATGGATCCCCCCAGGCAGGGATTAGGAGAAGTCAGATTGCAGCATCTGCTGGTTTTGACCAGGGGCCACCTGCCAGCCCATTTCAGTCATAAACCACCTTATGCAGGACAGAGAGAGACTAGATTTGTACCTCCAGGGTGGGTGAGGTGGGTGGGCAGGTAAAGCTACCTGCCACCAAGTCTGACAATTTAATTTTGATCCCTGGGACTCACATGGTGGAAGAGAGAGTCAACTTCTACAAGTTGTCCTCTGTGCCCCATATGTGCGCTGTGGCCTGTGCATTGCCCCCCCCCCAGAAATATAAAAGAACTGTACCTCCATTTGTCAGTAAGGACATTAAATCTGGAGAACTGAGTGACTCGTCTGAAGTCATGGAGTTAGTAAAGGGACTAAAAGCCAGGTGAGACATGGTGTACTCCTGACACCCAGAGGCAGAAGCTGGAGAATTGAGAGTTCCAGACCAGTCTCAAAAAGCCCAAACCTATGGGGTTGGGGATTTAGCTCAGTGGTAGAGCATTTGCCTAGCAAGTACAAGGCCCTGGGTTCAGTCCTCAGCTCTGAAAAAAAAGAAAAGAAAAAAAAAAACAAAAACCAAACCTAGGCCAGTGGCAGTGCACACCTTTAATCCCAGCACTTAGGAGGCAAAGGCAGAGGCAGGTGGATCTCTATGAGTTTGAGGCCAGCCTGGTCTACAGAGCGAATTCCAGGACAGCCAGGGCTACACAGATGAACCCTGTCTCAAAAAAAAATAAAAAACCAAACAAACCAAAAAATCCCAAACAAACAAAACCCCTAAACCTAACCAAGCAGACAAATAAACACACATACAAAAAGCAGGACCGGCCGGACTTTGAGCTGAGGGTCCCTTCCATCATACTCATTCCGTCCCTTTGGAAAGACAGGGGACCAACGTGCCTCCCTTCCCTCAAGGACCCGACAGCAACTCTGCTCCAGGTACTTTCCAAGCCGTTTTCCTTTCTCCACCTCAAACCTCACCTGTCAGCCTCGGCCCTCCTTCCCTTTCCCTCAAGAGGAAAGCCCAGCTTCCCAGGCTGCCTTCCAAGGAGCTCCTTGAATACAGCCAGGCTGGGTCGACAGCCAGGAGCCTCAGGAGAGCTGAGCCTCAATTCCTGCTCAGCGATAAACAGCAAAGAGCTGGGAAGCTGAGGAGGAGCTACTGTGATTTCTCGATTGTTTCCTCACTGCACATTAATAGTAGTAAAGTAATGACTGGCAATTGAATAGTGTTTAAATCACTTGCATATTAATTATTCAATGAATTACCATTACGTTAAAATTTTGTTATTATCGAATGGTTGGGGATTTAGCTCAGTCATTGAAGACTTTGCCTAGCAAGCCGAAGACTCTGGGTTTGGTCCTCAGCACCCCTCCTGATGGGTGGGGAGAAATTATTCTTGTTGTCTGTGTATGATGTGTGTGCAAGCACAGGCAGGCTCCTGTGCTGAAGGATAACTTTTGGAAGTTGGTCTCTCCTTCCACCAAGGGTTCCAGAGATCAAGGTCAGGCCACCCCGGATTATGCTGCCAGTGTTCTTAGTAGTTAAGTCATCTCTCCAGTCCATTTTTTAAATTAACTGGTTTTTTTTGTTTTTGTTTTTGTTTTTCTGGAGCTGAGGACCGAACCCAGGGTCTTGTGCTTGCTAGGCAAGTGCTCTACCACTGAGCTAAATCCCCAACCCCTTAAATTAGCTTTTATAGAAAGACATTGGAGACCTGTTAGCCTGTTAGACATAGTGGTGCATGCCTGTAATTCCAGCATTTGGGAGGTAGAGGCAGGAGGATTAGAAGTTCAAGGCCACCCTAGGCTACTTGACATGCTTGAGATCAGCCTGGGCTACACAGGTCCCTGTCTCAAAACCCAAACCAAATCAGTCCAACTAATCAAACAAATGGAAAACACTGCAAGACTGAGAAGTAAGGTAAGCTCCCAAGCTGCTTACCTCAGCTTGACTCGGTTTTGTGCTCTCTAGAGCAATACAGCCTGCAGCCTATGGTGGAAATGGGAACTGGGGACAGCAGAGGTGGTTGAAACCACATTCTCCAACTAACCAAACAGCTTTAGAGGCCAGAGTAGCACTTGTATACCATAACAGCCCAACACCGCTGACCTGGTTTTCATCCACGGAGGCAGTATGGAGACACAAGTTCAAAGACCCGGGCTCTTCTCTTAGCTCCACTATTGCCCATTACACACCCTAGACCTCTCTGGAGCCTTGCTGCTTCTCAGCTTCTGTTAATAGGATGGAGGGAAAAGCCAGTAGCAGCCCAGCTCTGATAGCCCTCGGTGCCTCAGACTTGAAGTGCTACCAGCTTTCAAACAGCAACTCTAGCACTTTTTGTCTTCCTCTGTTTCAGCAAGCATGGCCAGTAGTTGTTTGAAATTACAGACAATGCCCACAGGGCTCTCACCAGGTTTCTGTCGCCCTCTCAAACCCACATCTTTGGCTCCCCACAGCCTGTGTACCCCACAGGGCCGCTGAGCAGAAGAACGAGAGGCACGCAGAGGTCAGGGTCCTTCCATGGGCCTAAAGGAATGAACCCTCCATCTGTACCCCACTCCCATGAGCGCTGCAAGTCCAGGCTTTGACACTACCTTGTCCTGTGATCTCGGAAGGAGCCTGGGCCCCTCGAGACCCACGAGCTTCTAAACTCTGACTCATGACCATATGGTATCATGTAACTGAAAATAATTTTTTGTGTGTGTTTGTTTTTCAGGACAGGGTTTCTCTGTGTAACTGCTCTGGCTGTCCTGGAACTCGCTCAGTAGGCTGGCCTCAAATTCACAGAGGTCTGCCTGCCTCTGCCTCCCACGTGCTGGGACTAAAGGTGTGCGCCACCACTGCCTGGCTTGATTATATTCTTTTTTCTTTTGACATTTGGCTTTGTAAACATTTCCACATTCTGCAGATCGCTCTACCAGAGAGAGGGGAGACTCTGACGAGGGCTCAACGGTGCTTCAGCCTTGAGATCAGAAAGGAAGGCCTGGACCCAGCCGGAAGTGAAGAGGACTTGTGTCTCTGGCATGCTTTCCCACCCCCTGCTGATGGCATTTGTGGATTCGGTTGCAAGCTCACCCTTAAGACGTTCTCTTCCTTCAACTTGCTTCAACCTCTCTTCCTTAGCAGTTTGAGGTGGTGACTGAGGTTCACACGGCGAAGATCAGTAGAAAGCGAAGGTATTACAAGTGGCCAAAGTTCACACCCCACCTTCTGGATGTCATTTGGTGCCCCATGTCTCAAGTTCTTTATCCCCTGGAGCCCACATTCCCTCACGTATAAAACAGGGTGCTGTATCTACCTCACATGGCATGTCCCTTCCTTAGAGGACATGCTGTATGTAGCTCTTGTTTTTCACTTCCTGAAGGGGGCTGAGGTAGTTGAGTGTGTGGGATGAGCTAATCACCCTGTTGGATCTGATGACCACTGATGAGGCTGAGCACAGGTGAACTATAAACCTATTTATTGCAGTAACAATTAAAAAGAAAAAAACATGGTGTGTTGGTACGTTTTTTTTAAGCACTTTCTCTAATATAATTTCCACAAGTATATTCGCAGACACCAAATTCTTCTGATTTTGCCCAGAAACAATTTGTTATATCCATACTGTTACCTAATTTGAAATCAAGTACCTACCAATTTTATTCACCTCTAAAATCTAATCTGATTATATATAGGTCTGTAAAGAAAAAAGGGTTTGAGCAGCATTTGGATTTGATGAGCAGTAAAGAACTGTCTCTCTGGAGGCAGAGACAGGTGGATCTCTGTGAGTTCCAGGAGAGCCCAAGCTACATAAGACCCTGTATCAACAAATACCTTCTGCCTGCTAGGTGTGGTCTTCTTGTGGCCATGTTTCAACAGACTATGGCAGCTACTGAGCTGTCTTTTCCAGCATGATCCACCCAGGTGCAAAGCTTTGCCAAGCTATCCATCCTGTTGAATCTGCCCAAACCCCACTCTGTATTGTTACAGAGAGAGCTCAGAAATACAAACCTGTCGTTCTCATTAAAAATGTTTAAGGGGGCCTGGCAAGATGGAGCAGTGGGCAAGGATGCTTGCCACTAAGCCTGAAGCCCTGGAGTCTGAGCCCTAGAACTCACAAAAGGAGAGAACCGACGCCCACAAGTTGTCTTCCACACACTCGACATGGCACGTGCACACACCCCGAACATAAAGTGTCAATAAAACCCTTTGGTGAGCCAAGAATGATGACACCTTAATCACAGTGCTTGGACAGACTGAGGCTGGAGGTCAAGAGTGCGATGTCAGCTGGACTACTTAGGAATGAAGTCTCAAAATCCCAAACCCAAGCCAAAGAAAACACCTTGGTTTTATTTACCCCAGAACTTACTGGGATCAAGTTGAAATCTCTTTGCATGACCCAAACCCTTCATCATCTCGCTTGTTTTGTGCCTTCCTTGCACCAGAAGGAGGAGCAGGGGGATGTTGGTGAAGGGTCAGATACTATCTCAGGCTTTACAAAGCAAAATTGTCACAACTATTCAAGTCTGTGGTTATAGCATTAAAGCAGCCACACACAGCTTTCCAATAAAACTTTATCAATCCTGGGGCTTCAGATACAGCTCAGTTGGTAGAGTTCTTGCCCAGCAAGCTTGAAGTTCTGGCTTCAGTCCCCAACACTGTATAAAGTGGGTGCTGTATGGCACACCCATAACCACAGCACTGGGGAGGTAGAGGCAGAGGAACAGAAGTGTAGGGTCATCTTCGACTACATAATGAGTTCAAAGCCATCCTGGACTAGAGACCTTGCCCTCCCCTACCCCACAATCAACCCTCGTCATAACTTTATCAGCTATCAGCAGTAAGCCAAATCTGATCCACATACTAGCTTTCCTATTTTTTTTTTTTTTTTTATTTCTAGGAATGGAATCAGGGCCTTGTAGCTGCTAGAAAAAATTCTACTGTATATACACTCTACTGAGATATATCCACAGCCCCTAAACTTAAAAATATTTCAACTGGGGGCTGAAGAGAGAGAATAGCAGCTAGGAACACTGGCCGGCTGCTCTTCCAGAGGACCAGGGTTCAATTCTCATCCCCACAGGAGGCTGTGGTGATATACTGTGTACCCTAATAAACTTGCCTGAAGATCAGAGAAGCAGAGCAGCCGGCCACTAGTTCTTACCTCTGCAAAATCCTCAGCCCAAAGAGAGTGAGTCTCCGTTTCCTCACGCCTTATGTACCTTTCTCTGCCCTGCCATATTACTTCCTGGGATTAAAGGCGAGTGTGTGCTTCCCAAGCAAAGGCATGAGATCTCAAGTGCTGGGATTAAAGGTGTGTGCCACCACTGCCTGGCTCTGTTTCTCTCCTATACTGGATCAATCTCACGTAGCTCAGTGTGGCCTTGAACTCACAGAGATCCACATGGTGTGTCACCACTGCCTGACCTCTATGTCTAATCTAGTGGCTCTGTCCTCTGATCCTCAGGCAAGTTTATTAGGGTATACAATATATCACCACCGCTAACCACTAACCATAACTCCAGTTCTAAGGGGACCCAGGGCCCTCTTCTGGCCTGTGCACACACTGCATACATACATGCCGGCGAAACACCCACAGATAAAATAAACAAATTAATTAATATGAAAAAGAAAGGTCTGTACTGATATTCACTAATAAATTGTTTTAAAAATATTTCAGGGGGCTGGAGAGATGGCTCAGATGTTAAGAACACTGGCTACTCTTCCAGAGGATTGGAGTTCAATCCCCAGCACCCACATGGCAGCTCATAATTGTCTGTAACTCCAAGATCTGACTCCCTCACACAGACATGTGTGCAGGCAAAACACCAATGCACATAAAATAAAAATATATAATTTTAAAAAATATTTCAACTGGAGGGAGGGGGCTAGAGAGGTGGCTCAGTTCTTAAGAGCCCTGAGCCCAGGCTGCTCTTCCTGAGGACCCAGTCGGATTCCTAAGCACCTCTGAGGCAGCTCAAAACCGGAATTCCTGTTGAAGGGGATCCGACACTCTTTCCTGCTTCTGAGGGTGCTCACTCTGTGCACAGACACACATGTAACCAAAACAACAAAATACATAAAATAAAAAGAAATGAGTCTTTAAAAAAATCTTTCAAATGGGCTGGCAAGATGGCTTAGGTACTTGTTGCCAAGCCTAGAAACCTGAGTTTTATCCCAAGGACCCACATAGTAGAAGAAAGTATTCCTGCAAATTCTTCTCTGATAAATAAATGCAAAAATACCTTTAAGTCTTTCAGATGTCTTAAAAATGGGAGACTAAGGTGCCAAGGAAGTGGGTGGATCTATGGGGAAAGGCGCTTGACAACAAGCCCGATGACCCGAGTTCAATCCCTGGGTCTCAGCTGGTGGAAGAAAACTGACTCCTGGAAAGACGCCCTCTGAGAGTCACACGTCATGGTAAATACAAGTGTTTCTCTCTCTCTCTCTCTCTCTCTCTCTCTCTCTCTCTCTCTCTCTCACACACACACA
>CABHPP010000205.1:0-23243 GCA_902168425.1 Peromyscus attwateri | reverse complement strand
AAAAAAAACAAAAAAAAAAAACCAAAAAACAAAGATTCAGTGGGTTGGTGGTAAACTCGGGAGGCAGAGGCAGGCGAGTTTGGGGCCAGCCTGGTCTACAAAGTGAGTTCCAGGACAGTCACGGCTGTTACACAGAGAAACCTTGTCTTGAAAAACCAACAACAAGAAGCAAGGATTCAAAGAGGGGAAGGAGGAATTGGAGGAGCCAGAGAGGTGGAGGACACCAGGAGAATGCAGGCCACAGAATCAACTAAGCAGGGATCCTAGGGGCTCACAGAGACTACAGTGGCAATCACAGAGCTTGCATGGGTCTGCTAGGTATGCTATGGCTTTTGGTTTGGTGTTTTTGGGTGACTCCTGAAAGTGGGAGTTGTGGGGGGGGGGGGGGGGGGGTGTCTCTGACTCTTTCACCTGCTCTTGAGACCCTTTTCTTCTTACTGGGTTGCCTCACTCAACCTTGATGTACCTGGTCTTATTGTACCTTGTTGTGCCATGTTCAGCTGATGTCCCTAGGAAGCCTGCTCTTTTTTGAGGAGGAAATGGGGGTGGGGTGGAGGGATGGATCCAGGGGAGAGGGCAGGTGTAGGGGCTAGGAGGAGTGGAGGGAGGGGAAGCTGCAGTCGGGATGTATTGTATGAGAAAAGAATAAACAAAAATTAAAAACAAGGACTCAGAAGTCAGGCTGAGTGCTGGCATACACCTATAATTCTAGCATTTGGGAGGCTGAAGTAGGATTGCTGTTTTGAGGCCAGCCTATACTACACAGCAAAATTCTGTTTCAGGATGAGTATGGCAGTATAAAACTGAAGCCTTCAAACTTAGCGGGGAAAGGTGGGAGGATCAGGGGTTCAAGGCCATGTTCAGGTCAGCTGGGTTATAGCAGATGCAGCTCCAAAACAAATATACAAACAAATAAATAAACAAATATTCATTATTTATTTTTGGTTGTTTTTTTGAAACAGGGCCTCACAATGTAACCTTGGCTTACTTGGAACTTGCTATGTAGACCAGGCTGGCCAAAAACTCATAGGGATCTACCTGCTTCTACCTCCCCAGTGCTAGGATTAAAGGTGTGCACCACTACACCCAGCTAAATACATAAGAGAATTTTTTAAAAAGACCCTTGCTGAAGAGATGGCCCAACAGTTAAGAGTGTATACTGCTCTTGCAAGGACGGGAATTCAGTTCCAAGCACATACACTGGGCAGCTCACAAGCACCCATATATACTCTAGTTCCAGGGCATTTGACATCCTCTGCTGGCCTCCTTGGATACTCAAGTGTACAAACCTGCACACACACACACACACACACACACACACACACACAGGCACTTGCATGAGCACACACACACAATTAAAATAAACAGAAAACAGAAAAAAAGCAGAGTACTTATAATAACTTTAATTACACTGATTAACCTAAACTCCAACTGTCACAGAAAGATATTCCATAAATTCAGAAAATACTCAGGCTGTGGTGAACAGACAGGAGCCTTTGAAGAATTCAACGCACTGGATGGAATGTCTCAAGAATTTCACCGTAAGTCTTCTTCTCTGTGAAAGAATCATGGAAGATTCATTTTTAAGTTATACTTTGAATGGTTTTTTGGTACAGGGTTTCTTTTTGTAGCTTTGCGCCATTCGTGGAACTCACTCTGTAGCCCAGGCTGGCCTCGAACTCACAGAGATCCGCCTGCCTCTGCCTCCCGAGTGCTGGGATTAAAGGCGTGCGCCACCACCGCCCGGCTGGAAGATTCATTTTTAAGTTATACTTTGAAAATTCTATTTCTTGGGTTAGGGATGTGGCTCAGGAGTAGAACATTTGCTGAGTGTGTATGAGGTCCCAGGCTTATTCCTCAGCATTCAAAAATAAACAGATAAAGGTTAGTTAGGGTGGAGAGCAGGGCTCAGCAGTTAGGAGCACAGGCTGCTCATGACTGTCTGTGACTCCAGTTCCAGAGGATCCAACATCCTCTTCTATATGTGCACAGACACACACATGGGCAAAACGATAATGATGACGATGTAAGTAAATTAAAAAAAAAAGATCAAAACAATTCACCTTATTGATGGAAACCCTGCTGATGTTGGGTCTCCCCATAATTCATGTTGAAGCTCAGTTCTCAAAGCTATGATATTAAGGGATGGGGTCCTGTTGAGCGGTGGTGCACACCTTTAATCCCAGCACTTGGGAGGCAGAGGCAGGCGGATCTCTGTGAGTTTGAGGCCAGCCTGGTCTACAGAACAAGATCTAGGACAGGCACCAAGGCTACACAGAGAAACCCTGTCTCAAAACCAACCCCCCCAAAAGAAGAGGTGGGGCCTTAGCATGTGACTAGGTGGTGAGAAGGGGCCATTCCGAATGGACAGTTCTTAGAAAAGACATTTTATATGGACTCGAGATTCTGGTCTACAAAGAAGATGTGGGATGGAGTCCATACAATCAGACAGTACCTGAAGTCATGGACAACAGTAACCAGGAAAAATGAGACACAGAAAACAAAGAAGTTGTTCATTTTTCAATGAACATGAAATACCTTTTTCAGGAAAATCTTCTGGATGTAATTTCATATACCCAAACATGTCATGGTCCTTCACAGCATACAAATAGTTTTGACGTTTTAAAAAATAATATCCAACAAAGTAAAAGGAAGTAACAAATAGAAGCTGGCGATGCAGACCTGTAATTGACAAATCCCCAAAGCAAAAATCAGTCAAAGTGCATGAAGAATTTCATGTTTATGTTACATCTCGGAGAACACTGCCCCGCCCCGCCCCCAGGGTCTCACACAGCCCAGGCTGGAGCTGGTACTTCCCTTCTTTCCTCCTCCTGTCTTTCTCCATCACAGAGAACGGCAAGACTCTTCACCAGAGTTGAGTACTCTTCCACTTTATAGCCTTTCCCACACCCACACCCCAGTCCATCAATTCTAGGTAAGTAGTTCTCCCCCTTCAGGGAGTTTATCCCTTTCATCCAGAGCCCCCTGCCAGCTTTCACCTGCTCACCCTTTACCCTCACTCCGCACTGGTTATTGCAGTGCCCAGCGACTACATCACACACCTAGTTTAAAAAGATCACCTGGCTGTTGTGGTGAGCACTTTTAATCCTAGCACTTGGGAGACAGAGGCAGGCCAATTTCTCTGAGTTCTAGTCCAGCCTAGTCTACATACTGAGATTTTGTCTCAAAAAACAAAAAACAAATCAAAAGACAAAACCCAAACCAAAACACCCCTATACATTGGGGGTTACTTAAAAATTTCTTGGGCAAAGCATGCTGTGAGTAGAAAAGGTTTAAGAATACCGAACTAGACCAACAAAGTTTGTATTCAGTAAATGCTGTAGAGGAAACCCGTCTTCAGCACCACCATCTCCAAAAGCAATACAGGATGTTCAAGGAATTCAGAAGGTCAGACTTCCAGTCCTAAGTGCTGTGTACATACTATTTTGTTTCTTACAGAGACAGAAAATTTCCTTGGAATTAAATCACTAGTAGGGTAGAGATAGTGTCACACCCCAAAGCATATGTTCTTTTTCTTTTTGGAGAAAGGGTCTGTATAGCCTGGCTGTGTGGAAGTCACTCTGTAGACCAGGCTGGCCTCAAACAAAAAGAGATCTGCCTGCCTCTGCCTCCAGGTTAAAGGCGTGCACCACCACACCTGGCACAAAGCATTTATTTGTTCATCTCCAGCTTCTTGAGGAAAAGCTGGACTGGAAACAATGACGTGCCTGCCCATCTGTACTTTCTATGGAACATTTTTCCTCATATTTGTACCTCTTTCATGCTCCCAAAGTACTCTCTATCACGTGGCTTCTATCAGAGCACGCATCTCCTACTCCAAGATCAATAACAGATATTTATTTGTATTTCTGACTGACTTGCTTCTTAAGGGCAGTTCTTTACCCCATATTCTTAATATGTACCCCAATGTCTGGCACAGAGAAAAGTTTAGTCAATTCCTTCTCATTCAGCATCTTTTGTGTGTTATGAACCTTATCTATAGAACTCACTGAACTGCCATAACAAACACATTAAGATCCATTATTCTCGTTAGATGAGGAAACTGGCAGACTGACCACATGACCTGTGGAAGTGACATAGACGGAAAACAATGGAATAAAAATATGTAGTTCCTAAGTGACAGGCTTTGATGAATGTGGTGTGTGTGTGTGTGTGTGTGTGAGAGAGAGAGAGAGAGAGAGAGAGAGAGAGAGAGAGAGAACGCACTCCTAGAGGTACAAACAAAAAAAGATCATGTCCATCTCATGCTGTCATCTGTCCCCCACATACCCACACACAAATAATAAATATAACAAAGTTTAAAGGCACCCAAAGTTAGTGTGTTGGTTTCTTTCTTTCTCTATCTTTGGGATTCTACAGTTCTTAGCACAGCCATTGTGTCAGCAATCAATCTTGACTTGAAAGCCAGTGACATACTAGAATATAAGATTTGCTAGTTTATTGACACTCTCCAGCGTCTGGGAGTTTGCACACATTAGCCCCTTCCCCAGACTTATGAATCACACTAGTATTTTAACAGGATACCTATTCTTGCATGCTTCAAGTCTGTGAAGCGCTGGTTCTGAACACACACTAACGCAAGCTCCTCTCCCTAACTCCTTAGTCATGTGACCGTGGGCAAGCTGCTTTAACCATGTCTTTCCCATGTCTTTTTTTTTTTTTTTTGAGACCTACAGCCATCACGCTCATAAGTGTGACAGCATGGAATGTGCAACAGTTTATAAGCACGAAGTACAGCGCGAACTAACTGTGGGGTCTAGAATTCCCAGCCGCGCCGCTCTTGGGTTCCTTTAATCTGGTTCGGTTCGGTTCGGTTTTGAGGAGCTCCAGCTAGGCAGGAAGGGCCGGAAAAGCACGGATCCGGGGGTGGATCATGGCGGGCAGCCCCCAGCCCCTCCTCCGGGCGGCTCCCGTCTACGCAGCCCTCACCTGCTTGCAACACAGGCCTCCTCCACAACGCGTTATCCAGCAGGCCGGCGCAGTAGCCCAGGAAGCCCATGTAGACAAGCCGCGGGTCGTTCAGCTTGGGCGGGGGCAGGCTCCGGGCCTGATCCGGCAGAAATGTGAAGGGCTCGTGGCCCGGCCGTCCGGACATCATATTGATGCCGGTTCTACGTGAGGTCTGACCTCAAGACTCCAACTATAAGAAAAACCACGACGGCGACCGCCGCCACTGTTCTCCTCCGAGCTCCGGGCTGAAGGGCATAGCGTACGGCGGTGCAGCGCCCAAAAGCCTCCCCGCGTGTGCAGCCTTCGGGACACCTGCACACGAGGTTCCGGGCAACTAAGTGGCCCACAATCCGTGAAGGCTGCTGCTAACACTGGAGTGAGGGTTTGGGGGCCAGATGCCAATCCAGTCCAGGGATACAGTAAGTGACCCAAAGTGGGCAAAGACTAGGAGACACTGATATTTATTTTTGCCCAAGTCTCACATAGGAAAAATTTCCCCAGTTCTCCCTCATCTGTCCCCTCCATGGCTCTTCAGAAAGATTGCATTCAACAAACACCCACAAGTGGTCGTGATGGATAGTTTATTTATTGAATTCCGTAAAAGCTAGCTTTCTGGTTCCCACCGTTCATTTACAGTTTTTCTACACCCTCTAAAGCCTAAAATTAAGGTACGGTCAGCAATAAAGTATTCAGAGAAGGCCTGGAGTGGATCATTTAACCTATTCTTGAGGTTCAGTTCTGGTGATAGTCTGCTAAAATGATTCCCTCAGGGCCTTCAGATTTATGTACATGGTTGAGGGGAGTGTTCCCTAAAGGATTAAGGAGTGAAAGAAAGAAGTTATCCATAATGTTCTGTCAAGCAATTGCCTCGTCTCTGCTCACCTTCCTAGAATAAGGGACATTTCCATATTTGAGCAGCTCCTTTTTGAAAGCCCTTCCTGATACTGAACTAAAATGTCTTCGTGTTCTGTCCATTTATTGGTGGCATTTAGCATTTTATCCAGAAGAATGCTCACTAAACCCATAGGTCAGTGAGCTGACCTTCCCTCTGAGCCGGCGACCCCGGAAGCCACTCTTCTTCCACACTGCCCCAACTAAAAAAAACACCCTAGCCTCATCCCTGCTACTCCTGTCAACTAGTTGCTGACCCCGCCTCTCTGAGCCCAGGTTAACTTTATTAAATTAACGCAAATGCAACACATCTTTGCCTAGTTAAACAAATATTCCAGAACACAAAACAAGAGGGTGAGCACTCACTCTCTGCAAAGTTTAAAAGTATGAATGCTAGCTAGGTACAGTGCCCGGAAAAGACTATTCCGAGTATGATAATCTAGGGACTGGTCTATGTTGGTGGCAAAAGTGTATTCCTGTTTTTTTGAGCCATTTCAGGGGTTGACTTACATTGACTAGGAAAAGAATTATGAAGCTAAATACTGACAACAGATCATTGTGTGGAGTCCAGCACCAACCGAAGCATCGCCAGCGCAACCCCTGCACCTGAGGCTCAGGGAACTTGGAGGAGGAGGGGGAGATTGTGAGAGCCAGAGGAACAGGGGCCTGCTGTGAGATGTCTTCTAGAAATGTCAGGGAAGCTACACTCATGATGTCTCATCAACATGGCTACTTAAATGAGCCCTGAACCAGGGGGACACCCACAGACATGTTAACAGGGAAAGAGTAAATCTCACAGTCGCCAAGCCTAGACCAAGAACTGCAGACAGCTAACGAACTCAGAGTGGAGAAGACAGTTTCCCTCAAGGGAGAGTGCACCAGTGGGTTATCCAATACCAAGTGGTCAATCCCTGAAAACAGCCACACAAGTAACATTACATGGACACACACACATATATTTACACATTTAGGAGTGTGTGTGTGACACCTGACAGAGACCAGCATGCAAGTGGTACATAGATGTGCACAGATGTGCATGCAGACAAAACAATCACACACACACAAGTAACCAAGGCCAAAAAAAAAAAATCAAAATTGAGGCCAGAGGTCATAATTTGAGTGTGGGGGTATGTGGGAGGGGCTGGAGGGAGGGAAGAAAAAAGAGGAAAACAATGTGTTTTAATTTCAAGAAAATTGTAAAAAATTTAAAAAATAGACCAAAGCGCACTTGCTTTGGTGGAAGTGGGGAGAAGCTTGTACTGCTCTGCCAAGCTCAGGAAATCTCCACAGTAGGTCGGCATTCTCACTCTGCCAGCCTGTCACCTTTAGAGCAAGTCTACAAACCGTAATTTAATTTGCACTGGCATTGAAATCAACTCATCCAAGTTGATCATGCCAGGTGTGTGTGCGCGTCCACTCTCTCGCACACACACATGCATGCACGTACACACAGAAAACACAAGTTAGGCATGGTGGCACATGCCTTTAATCCCAGCACTGGGAGGCAGAGACAAGAGGAGCTTTGTGAGTTCAAAGACAGCTTGGTCTACATAGGAACCCCAGGACAGCCAGGGACAGACCTTGCCTCAAAAACAAACAAATAAAACTTTCAGTTTTAGGTTTTTTTAAATGGTGGTGGTACACTAGGTTTCTTGTGTTAGCTTATAGTAGTGTTTTTGTTGTTGTTATTGAGACAAACAAGGGCTTCCTATGTAGCCTTGGCTGGCCTAAACTCAGAGATCCTCCTGCTTCTGCCTCCCAGTGTTGGGATTAAAGGCATGAGCCACCATGCCTGACTGTTTTGTTTTTAAATTATGTGTGTGTATGTGTGTGTGTGTGTGTGTGTGTGTGTTTGTGTGTGTGTGTTTCACATGGCACATACAGAGGTCAGAGGAAAACTTTCAGGAGTCACTCTTGCCCCCCATGACTTCTGGGGTTTGTGGCAGACACCTTTACCATCATCTGGATAGCCCTATTTTGCTGTTTTACTTGAGTCAGGATTTTCGTATAGCCCAGGCTGGCCTCAACCTCACTATGTAGCCATGGATGCCCTTTATCTTCTGATCCTCTGGCCTCTACCTAAATGTTGGGACCTGTGCCGAAAGTCTAGACTCTCTTGTGTGATCTGAGGAAAACAGGTAAACACATTCAAGTTTACAGCTATTCATGGTAGCAGACCCGAGAGAGCGGGAACGTATGTGGGGGATGGAAAGGAAGAAGAGAATAGAGGACTCAGATAAACAGCAACTGATAAACACTGAACATTTAAAAAAATCTCAGGCTGGGCCAGGCACAGTGGCAAATGGCTATAATACCATCACTCAGGAAGCTGAGGCAGGCAGATCTCTGTGAATTCAAGGCTAGCCTGGTCTACATATTAAGTTCCAGGCCAGCCAGGGCTATACAATGAGACTGTTTTAACCATAACCCCCCCCTCCCCCGCAAAGTTTCAAGTCTTCTTTTTAATCATTTTAGAGATAAAGACACCATGGTAAAGAATGGTTAAATAATTTTCGAGATGGCTCAGTGAGTTAAGGTGCTTGCTACTAAGTAATTGGAGTTCAACCACAGTACCCACACGGTGAAAGGAAAGAACCAACTCCCCTGTGTTATCCCAGACTTACATAGGTGGGTGCCATGATATGCACAAAAATGAAAGCTTGATTTCCAAGCAGGCTGTATGATTCTCCGGCCCATACTCTTTACAAAATCACTACGCTGTACTAGGTTTACTATTTACACACACATATATAAATATATACAAACAAAACAGGTTATTATTTTTGTGTTTGATGCTGGGACTGAGCACAGGGTGTGAAGGGGATGGGGAAGCAGAGGCAGGCCTTCCTTTCCCTGTGGCACAACCCCATCTTTGCTGTTCAGACAACAGACAATAGACAGGACGACTGATCAGCACGCCACGACGACGCTGACTTTGGACTTTCTTGGTTCTGTAGTGGATAATGGATAAATACAATGTATAAAAGTTCCTGTGTCAGCTAGTGTTGGCTGAATTTGAATGTGTAGCATACGGTAGGAAAACTAAGGACTTAGATGACGTGTCTATGTAGTAGTCTCAAGAAAAGGGAGAAAAGGGGGCTGGAGAGATGGTTCACTGGTTGGGAACAATGGCTGCTCTTGTAGAGGACCAAAGTTTGGTTCTCAGCTTCCAGACCACGTGGCTCACACCACCTGTAACTCCAGTTCCAGGGGATTCAACATCCTCTTCTGGTGTTTAGACACCAAACGCACATGTGGTACACATATATACACACAGGTATACGTACCCATGAAATAAAAATAAACAAGTCTTAAAAAAACACTAAATAAAGGGAGAAGAGCTGAAGGCACTCCAGTGTGTTCCCACGAGGAAGGGTTACACGGCATCCTTATCCCAACTGCAGGGTGTGAGAGAAATGATGGGAGGCTCTTACAGTGGGCTGGCATCTGTGGCTTTGCCGAAGCCGCACATCAAGCATCTCCCGGCCTGCTGAGTGTTATCGCTGTATCATTTCAATGAGAACAACGCTCCTGGAACAAGGTGTACAGAACAGAGACAATACACCACCTGCCCGTGTGCACGACAACAGGAAAAGAAATGTAAGACTTGGTAATGACCCAAAACATTTTGATATTTTATGCATATATATAAAATGGCACTTTATTTATTTTTCCTTAGGTATAGAATCTAATTATGCATTATTTCCTAACACAGGTCAGTACAGGCTACAGAAAATTATGCTGTTCATCACCTCCTGGTTCACCTTCAGTGGGCACAGCAGACTATTTTAACGAAGGAAAGCCAGAGCTTTCTCAAATGTGTTTTGCTGCTTAGAAAGGGCAAGTGGCTTCTCACCATGGAAACAATCAGGTTGCTAGGCAGGGCAAGGCCAAGTGTGGCAGAATGGTCCTTAAACAGATCTACTAAAAAAATAGATCCTGCTTCTGGCAACTTCCTTCAAGTGCTGATTACTATCCCATGACGTAATTGTTGGCTTCCATCCACACTTCTGTAGTCACTGCTTCTTTGTCTTGCCGACAAGACAGCCAGTCAGCACTGAAACATAGAGCCTGATCCAGGCGTACGTGATGCCCACTGCACAGTACACTGAGGTCAGCAACAATGGAATGAAGGGGTACTTCAGCCCCCAAGAGGTAAGAGGGAATATGACTTCACAGCAGACTTCCAGAGGCCCCAGGCCGAGGAGGTAGACAGTCTCCATCCAGTTAAAAAGAGGTTTTTCTTTTCTGAAGGAGAGAAGTCTGATTTTAGATGCGTCAATCTCGTCAGCAAACAGTCCCAGGTAATGTCCCCCACCCGCACTCCTCCAGCCAGCACTGACGCTTCAAACGTAGAAAACACTACGCTATGGCACTCCATGACCTCAACAGTTCAATTGCTACATCTACCCATGCTGCTCAGACAGATTAGGTCTGTATTGAGAGGGCAGACAGGGTCTGGGCACTGTGACGGTAGAGTAAAAACATACACGGAAACAGGGATTCTAAAAACATGCTTTACTCTGGTCAATGTAAGTAACTCAGAGTTTTGGTTGTGAGCCTAGCTTTTAACTGCTGAGCCATCTCTCCAGTCCAAAAAATTATAGGAATCATAGTACACCGTTTAGAAGGTAAAAAAATTCTGACCACAATTTCCTAATAACTTTTTACACAGTGAAAGTATATTTTAGTTTTTTCCATTTGTATCTGTAGCTATATAACCTTATCCATAACAAATTATCTCATATTCTATTCTTTGGTTTTCAAATAAGGTTTTAAGCTAGGTAGTCTTCTTCACATAACCTCCCAAACTAAGGATACAACTTATGCTGTCATGTCAGAAGGAAAGGGTTAGGGGAATTTCTCCCTCTACTTATCAAGTATTTATAACAGTTACATTATTGTTATAAATTAGTGGGGCTGGAGAGACAGCTCAGAGGTTAAGACCACTGGCTGTTCTTCCTGAGGTCCAGAGTTCAATTCCCAGCAACGACATGGTGGCTCACAACCATATGTAATGAGATATGGTACACTCTTCTGGCATGCAGGAATAAATTAGTAATAATTGTGTGTGTGCACTTCTGTGCACACGCTGAATGTACACACGTGGAGGCCACAGGTTGAAGTAAGGTGTCTTCATAACTGCTTCTCTATCTTATTTTTAAAATTATTCATTTTATGTGTATGACTGTTTTGCCTTCATGTATGTCTGTGCACTATGTGTATTCCTGGTGCCCGTGGAGGCCAGAAAAAAGGTGTTGGATCCCTGGGGTGGAGTTACAGAGAGTTTTGAGTCACCATGTGGATGTTGGGAATCAAACATGGGTTCTTTAGAAGAGCAGCCAGTGCTCTTGAGACTGGAACACAGAAAGAGAGGGGGGGGGGATGGGGAGAGGGGGGGAGGGGGGGAGAGGGGGAGGAAGGGAGGGAGGGAGGGAGGGAGGGGGAGGGAGAGGAAGGGAGGGAGGGAGGGAGGGAGGGCGAGGGAGGGAGAGAGAGAGAGAGAGAGAGAGAAACAGAGTACCAGTCTTTTGCTGAACCTGGGCATCATCGATTGGTTACACTGGCTGGTCAACAAGCTTGAAATGCCGTCTCTGCCTACCCAGTGCTGGGACTGATTACAGGTGCACATGGTGCCTGTTTTCCGTGGGTGCTGGGGATCTGAACTCCAGCCCTCCTGCTTACACAGAAAGCTTTACCATGTGAACCATCACCCCCGTCCCAACTTGAAAATATATTTGAAATCCTCTTTGACCATTTAAGAGCAAATATCTCACAAACGGGAATAGAACCTTAAATGTGCTTTTAACATTACCTGAAGAGTGTCTTCAGAGATGAGATACTATAAATGGTGAACAGTAACATGAGTAAGATTTTAATGGGAAGTTCTGTTAAAAGACAAAAAATACAGATGACAAAACAGCACATGGACATTGCTGATATTCTTTTCTTTTTCTTTTTTTTTTTTTTGGTTTTTCGAGACAGGGTTTCTCTGTGTAGCTTTGCGCCTTTCCTGGAACTCGCTTGGGAGACCAGGCTGGCCTCGAACTCACAGAGATCCGCCTGCCTCTGCCTCCCGAGTGCTGGGATTAAAGGCGTGCGCCACCACCGCCCGGCATGTCTTTTCTTTTTCTTTAAGACAGGTCTCTCTACATAACCCAGCTGGCCAGAACTCTCTATGTAGACGAGGCTGGCTTTGAACTCCCATCCACTTCCCTCTAACTCCTGAGTGCCATCACACCTAGTTAACCATTTCTGAGACAACTAAATACACTTAAAACTAGGAGTAAACTAGAAGTTTTATTTAAGAGGAAGAACAAAAGTCTCTTCTTCCAGAAGACTTCCCAGATTTCTAAGTTAGAGCGCACTGGTTTTTAGACCTGGATGGAAAGGGCGTGGTGACCAACACATCTTCCTAACAGGAAGCTGCTTACCTGGGGCAGTGAAGAGCAGAGGGAAGAGGGAGTAATGTCCTGTCGTGGCCAGAATCAGAAAAATTGTTGCATCTCCTGCTTTTTCCACTGACAAAAGGCTAAAAGTAAAAAGTCTTACAATAATTCCTTAACACAACTGAAATGTGATTGCACAGTAAATAAAATGTCTATTATTATTTTTAGGACTGGCTACAATAAACACCGATAATCCCTTTATAAAGTGAACACTGATAATCCCCTATGAAATAAACCCTGACAATCCCTTTATAAATGAACACTGATAATCCCCTATAAAATAAACACTCATTCGGTAACAAGTCCAACTCAAATGAGAACCGGCTGTGTTTGTTTTAAAAAGTTTTTCCAAAGCTTTGTTTACTTCATGTGTGTGCTCTGTGCATACCCACAGTATGTCTGTGTGCACACATGTACGCACGCACGCACGCACGCACGCACGCACGCACGCACGCACGTCTGTGACTGTGTGCATGCATGCCTGGTGCCATGGAAGTCAGAGGGCACAGATCCCCTGGAAGCAGAGTTATAATGTCAAGTGGGTGCTGGGAACTGAGCTGGGTCCTCCGGAAGGCGGAGCCATCTCTCCAGCCCCTGGGTGTTGTTTTTAAAGCAATCAATAAAATGTTCCAAAGATAATAGGGGAGTAAGACACCCCCCCCCCCCCCCACACACACACACACTGAGAGAGAGAGACAGAGAGAGAGAGAGAGAGAAGAGAGCTTGCTTTGTTGAGTTGCCTTCCTCAAAGAAGCGAATGTAGGACTGGGAGCTGCTTAGAGGAGAGGCAGGGAGACTGTTCTCAAGAATTTCACTTCCAAACTTACAGTTGATCTTTCAGGACAATCCCTGGACCTGCAGTGTGAGTTCAGACTAGAGTCTGCTATACTGGAAGGTCTATGGTTCCAAAGATAAGACACTGATCATAGTTTAAATGATTTCTCTTAATTTGAGAAAACCCTCAAAAATAGAAAGAGGCAGATTCCATTCTTATCTATGTACTGGATTTTAACGAGGTGTCAAGTGGACACTGTTCCATTACAGTACTTTTACAGGAAGCACTGAGCATGGCACACACCTTTAATCCCAGCACTCGGAAGGCAGAGGCAAGAGAATTTCTGAGTATGAGGCCAATCTACAGAGTGAGTTCCAGGACAGCCAGGGCCACACAGAGAAACCCTGTCTCAAAACAACAACAGCAACAAAACCCCAAAAACAAACACTAAAAAAAGTGAGACAAGTGAGAGGATCACAGAACTCAGCAGCATGGGTCACATGTGTCAGGCTGAAGTCCCGACTGTGTCTTGCCAGCTTTGTGACTTAGTTTTTAAGACAGCATCTTGGTAGATAGCCCAGAATGGTCTTGAACTCATGATCCTCTTGTCTCAGCCTCCTCAGTACTGGGGGATACAGGCATGTGCCACCAAAATAGGCTTAGCTATGTAACTTTGGTAAGTCATAAGCTCTCAGATCCCTGGTTTCTGCAGATTCTAAGATGGACTACATCAATTCATTCTAATTACCCTAAAGGTTGCTGAGCAGTTCAAAATAAAGCATGCAAACCAATAAGAGAGAAACAATCAAACAGCTCTGGAGAGTCTAATGTGGACACATGTGGAGACATTTTTGTAATGCTCGGTCCTTACTTGACTAACAACACGGAACAGGGAACCCCAGGACTTTATTTTTACTAATCTAATGATGCCAAGGGTGCCAGCCTTTCCCAAGCCACGCTCCCATCCAATACCCAGACCTATTATGGTATTTAATCACCAAATATATAGGAGCAATGTATGGATTTTTGCACATCTCAGACCCCTCACAGGTCTGCAGATCCAAGCCAATCAACCCATCATCCTCATTCCTTAGCCCTTGCCTATCCCACCCCACTGGACAGGACCAGAACAGCACAAAGTAAGACATTGTGAAACACGCCGACTCGCTGAGCTCTCTGCTTACCTCATTGGGAGAATGGCAAGGAGTATGGCTTTTTCATGGACATGCCAGCCAAACATGAAGGAACTCAAGGCACAAAGAACCAGGCACCGGACAAAGCCTCTGGGCCCTTGGGGTTTAAACCAAAGACAGAAAATAGAGGGCTAGAAACAACAGGCAAAGACAGAGCTTCAGTGTCATTTAAAGTCAGCTTTGCAGAAGCAAGGCACAGGTAAACAGTCTGTGTCATGTCTGAATACAGCAGGACTAGGGGCTTCTCCACTTCACCAGCATAACCCAGCACTCTGTGCAGTCCCCCAAAGCTAGCTTTACAAAAGAAAATACAAGACCACAGGAGTGTGTATTTACTTCATCAAAATGAACCTTATCCAAATTAATAAATGATAAGTTCTGGGATGTAAAATTTAACAACTTACTATCTGTATAATTAGGTAACATTCATTGAACTTACTAGGTCAAACTACAAAAATTCATAGATATTTTGGGGCTAGTGCATTAGATTTTACCAGTTTTGTGCGCTGCAGTGAAATTTACAATAATAAAGCCATTGCCCTCTATATACACAGCTTACAAAGCTGAGGTTTTATGTTTTTTTGTTTGTTTGTTTGTTTATATTTTACTTATTTCTTTCTCTTTCTAGCATTACGTGTGTGTGTGTGTATGTGTACACTTGTGTGCAGCAAGGACTTATGCACAAAGGGCAGTCAGAGGAGGATGTTGGGTACCATGCATTCCATCACTGCGTTATTCCTTTGACACAGAGTCTCTCATGAACCTAGAGCTAGGCTGGTTGTCAGCAAATGCCAGCCACGTTCTTGTCTCTGTTCTCCACACTGCTGGGTTAAACACACGCATATGTGTGCAGCTATGCCTGGCAGTTTTTATCCTGGGGGCCGAGGATCTGAGATCCTCCTGTTTGCACATCACGTTCTCACTCACTGAACCACTGCCCTAGCCCCAAGGCTGAGGTGCTAGAATTTTTTAAACATCAGCTAAAATCTTTGAATAAGTAGATCAGCAGACCTTAGAAACCTGCATACTAGTACTGCCACACAATTAAGTGGGGTCAGGTGTCTTGCCAGGAGATTTCGATCACCTAGAAACCAAAATTAAAGCTAAGGTGTAATTATCCTACCAAAACTATCCCAAAGCTGGTCACCAAGCACTGACGGGTGTGAGGAGGCTCTGACAACAGCTAACCCACACTAGCTGCTGCTGCTGCTGCTGCTTCTGTTTTTGTTTTTGTTTTTTTGTTTTGTTTTGTTTTTAGACAAAGTCTTGCTATGTAGCCCAGATTGGTCCCCAAGGAGCAATCTTCCTGCCTCCACCTCCCCAGAACTGGGATCCCAGCCTTGCGCCACCATGCCTGGCTTCACAGCAGACTCTCATCTGGTGTGTGAGAGCCGCTCTTCCTCTCAATTCATTACCACCATCAACACAAAATATCCGGCTTCCCAGACACATTTGATCACTTAGCCAAGGATGAGAAAAACAAAACAAAGCTTGGATGTTCTGCCACAGAGATATCTTCTTTCTCCACAGCATGCTCCATGCCTCCTTCTTGGGCTTTTCTTTTTCCTCCTGCCAGGATGGACAGATGGCTTAAACAGCCACTGGCAAGACTCTCACAGAGGCCTTTCTGGTAATCTTCCCTCACTATGTTCAAAGTTCCTGAGAATTGCTAGGCAATACTCCAGTCTGCAGGAATCCAGCCATGGATTTATCCTGCAGTTGGAAAAGCTTCAAAGCCGAAATTCAGTCAGCACTGTGACAGGAAGAGGAAGAATCCACAAGTGGGTACCACGTGCCAAGTTCTTACCAGTATGGCCATCAGTGTGCAGATGAGGGTTGCCAACGGGGAAACTGAGGGAAGGACTGTGTGCTGGAACTGCTGAACCAAACCACTTGTCATCGAGGCCCTGGGGATCTGGTTGGGATCAAGAAGTTTCAATTCCAACCCTAGAATAAGCAGACATTTCACTTTAATCAACAGGATTCCCTATCTTAGGAGTCAACTCCCTGAGTAATAGTTTTAAAAGGCTACTAAATCTTAACAGCTGCTCACAGCTGGACTTCATGGTTTAAGTCTGGGCTATGCTGTCTCCGGTACACACTTCTTTCTGGTTTCAGAAGATAATCTATAGCTATGGACTAAAACTGGAACAAGCTATTTGTGCAGCCTACAGGAACCTTGTGGGCAGGCAGCATTTGAGCAGCAATCTTCTCCACCGCTGAAATGATGCAAGCTATTTAAAACACGGACCACACAGACCACGTCACACCAAACTTGGAGCCTCTCATCTCCTGTGGTATTAAGTTCACATTCCTGCATACAGCAGCCTTCAGTGTCTGTCCCTTTGTACCCCTCCAGTCTCCTGTGCCCGAATGTGGCTTAGTCACAACAGACCAAGTGTGAGTGCTCAGCATACCTCCGCTCAGACAACTCCCTTTGAATGACTCACCCATCTCCCAAACTAACTCAGTCATGCAAAGAGGACTCCTCAAACAAGAGGCAAAGCTGCTTCGGGTTCTCGAGCACTGTGTGTGTGCTTACCTTCTCTACTTTACTATGTCCCTAAGACACAGAAGTGACTCTGAGTTCTTGCTATGCCCAAACAAAGAAACTCAGTAATTACTTGTCAGATGCACCAAGCCTAGAACATCGATGCAAGCCCCACCCAAACGAGCCAGTGTAAACCCATGCAGTCCAGATAGCCTGAGCACCTACATAGCCCTTTCTATTGCCACCGAAAGGCAGCGGTGTGGGGAAGACGTAGCCTACTAAGTGTACTTTCTATTTACTCCTTTCCCCTTCAGTTTCTGGTTCTGTTTTTCCTTTTTTGTTGTTCTGTTTTGAGACCCAGCCTCATGTAGCTCAGGCTAGTTTTGAACTCCTGATCCTCTTGCCTCTGCACCCCAAGTGTTGGAATTACAGGTGTATATCCCCATACCCAGCCACCTCTCCTCTTTTTTGAGACAAGATCTCATGTAGTCAACCCAATGAGAAATGACTCTGAACTTCTGATCCTCCTGCCTCCACCTTCTGAAGCTCGGACTGCAGGTGTGCCCACCACACCGGCTTGTGCACACCACGCTGGAGCGGGGACTGCAGGTGTGCCCACCACACCAGCTTGTGCACACCACGCTGGAGCGGGGACTGCAGGTGTGCCCACCACACCGGCTTGTGCACACCACGCTGGAGGGAGAACTAGGGTTTGCACTCCACCAGCTGAGTTCGTCCCCAGCTCCCGATTTTACCTTGAAATTCACGGCTTCTCCCTGAGTTTCTGAATCTGACACTAACTTTCCATGTAAGGCACCTTCAGGGAGCAGGTACCCAAGGTAAGGTACAGCAGTTTCCTGACTCAGGCAGGGTAATTAGGCCTTGTACTGCACACTAAGCTAAATGGACAACAGCTTTTCAAAATACAAATGTTTGAAGTTACTTTGTAAGAATGCCAGTTACATTGATGCTGGATTGATCAGTAAGGGATGAAACCAAATTAGGATTTCTAAAAACAAATAAGTAAACAAAGTATCAATTTCCTGTAAGAACATAACTCCAGGTCCAGGGGGATCCAAGCCTCTAGCTTCTGTGGTACCAGCACTCAAGTGTACACCACACACACACACACACACACACACACACACACACACACACACTCACACACACTTAAAGATAATCCTTAAAAAGCATCTAAATATTTAATCTATTTACCCAAGGAAAACATCTACAACCTCACTGCTATAAGGAATGTTTGTAAGTAACGCAGTCTGCTTACTGCACAAAAGACTTGGTCTCAAGCAATTCAGCTCTGCTCATCTTGAGCTGAAGTGCAGGGCTGGAGACCAAGTAGTCCAGAACACACATCCAAATACAAAACACGGGCAGGTGTTTCCCCTCCTGATAGGACTAGTCCTTGCAGTACTCATAGTCTAAGTGAAAAAGCTGGGTATCATACCAATGACAGACAGTGCTTTGTCCAAAGCATTGTACAAAGCCCAGAAGTTTGGAGCCCAGTAGGCATGGCAAAGGCCCCTCTTGAAAGGAAAGAGTCGGGAAAAGACTTGTGGCAGCTGGTTCTGTTGAAAAGGAGAAATGAAACCAATTAAACGGCCATCAACTTTTTCCAAATTCTGAAACAGACCGGGAAACCTGCCTGTGGCACAGTGCACAGAAAGGTCAGCAGTCTGGCTCCAGTCTTTGTCTCTACAAGTGGACGATCCCAAGCAGGTCACAGCCCTCTCTTTGCCTGACCTTTTCAACCGGCCAGTGAGAAGACACATAAAAATCAGTGAATACCCATTCATTCTACTAGGAAGTACACCAAAATTTACAAGGTGCAGGGAGAGCACAGGATGTGGTCCATCTAAGCCTGCTGAAGTGTTGGGGAGTAGGGAACACCATATTAGATGTGGTGTTCCTCCATCTTAACAGGAAGTAAAAACAAAACTGATTTCAGGGTGTGGAGCAAGAGAGAAAAAATATTTGGACATCTGTCCCAGGCACTTTAGAGCATTTACTGTGTACAAAGGACTGCCAAAGGACTGATCTGAGAGGCTAGCAATGTTAATAAGTAGGTGCATTTAAGTAGAATCCACAATGAGAACTAATTCTCCAGTGTAAGAACAGCTTCATGCTACTTGAACATGCACAGAAATGTGCAAAGAACACCTACCTACCTTTGATAGGAAAGGAAGGAAGGAACTTTTACAGCTGCTTCACACATTCCCTACTCTATTGTTCTTTCTAAACAACAAAACAATGACTTACAATACTTTTTAAAAAGCAAATATCAGAAATAAAATAAAATGTCTTACCAAGGCTATGAAAGGGCCCAACGAAAGAGCAGAAACTAGGAAAACAATCAGTCCCAGGGAAATAACACGGACAAAGCTGAAGCTGTCCCATCGGACAGTGCCATCTACGGAGAGGAAAGCCGTATTACCAGGAGCATGAAGAAGTACCCTTAACAATCCATGGGGATTCAACACACAGCCCAAATGTCCTCCCGCTTCAGCCTCCCTAGTACTGGGATCAGGTGTGTGCCAGCATGCCTGGGTACACACTGTGCTCTTTGTGGAGAGTGCAGGGTTTACAGGTCAGGACCCAGGAGACACCCGCCATGCTCCATAACAGTGTAAGCTGCAAGGAAGACAAGAAGGCTTTTGCGACCACTGCTGAGACTTGCCTGGTTTGCTTGCAGTGAAACAGTAAGATCGCAGTAGATAGATACCATAGGCTGGTGCGACATAGAGGTAGATGTGCTTGAAATGTAGGAGAACGGCAAAGAGAAACGCCCCTTCCATGTGCCTTTTCTAGGAGACAGAAAGGGGAACGTGTCACTTCAAGTTCCAGGTGGACGGAATGCTGTAGGTGGTATCCTGCAGTGGATCCTAGGACAGAAGGAAACATCAATAGGAAAGCTGATGAAAATCAGATAACCAATGCTGCTTTCTTAACCTGGAGAATGGTTGTTTAAGAAGGCAGCACTGAGGGAAATGAGTAAGTGAGGGGTATTCAAGGACTTAGAACTATTCGTGTAACTTTTCTGTGCAGCTAAAATTATTCTCAAAAAGAAAAACAAGACAAAGCCCACCTATTTTAAAAGTAGAAACCTTTTAAAAAACAAACAAACAAACAAACAAAAACAACAACAAAAACTGGAGTCTTGCTATGTTGTTCAGGTTGGTCTCAAACTCTCCAATCCTCCTGCCACAGGGCCTCCTAAGTACTAGGACTACCATGTTATGTTCTACCACACCCAGCAAAATAATAACTATTAAAATTTTTAATCATTTTTCTGTTATTAGTGTTTTACTTGCATGTTTGTGCACATGTGTGTAGTGCCTGCAGAAGCCAGAGGAGGGCACTGGATCCCCTGGTACTGGAATTACAGATGGTAGTGAATTGCCATGTGGTGCTGAGAATTGAAGCAGATCCTCTGGAGCGGCAGCCAGTGCTCTTAACTGCTGAATCATCTCTCCAGCCCAATAACTATTTCTCTCGTTTTTTTCGTTTTTTTCCCCCTGAGACAGGGTTCCTCTGTCTGTCATGGAAACTCACTCTGTAGACCAGGCTGGCCTTGAACTCAGAGATCTGCCTGCCTCTGCCTCCTGCTGAGATTAAAGGGTGCGCCACCATGCCCAGCCATGAACTATTTCTTAATGGATATACAGTAAAAATACAATGAAATGTGGCACCTGGGATCCACCTCACTGCCACAGGGAACTCCTGTAAGGAATGCAGTCGTGCCAGGAGAGATTCAGCGGGAACTGCTGCTCTGCTCATCTGAGCTGAAGTGCAGGGCTGGAGACCAAGCAATTACATTGATGCTGGATTGATGAGTAAGGAGTGAAACCAAACTATGAACACAACACGGGCAGGATTTTCCACTTCCTGATAGGGCTAGTCCTTTCAGATTTATTAAGTGAAAAGGCTGGGTACCACACCAACAACAGACAGGGTTCTGTCCAAATCATTCTATTTAAAAAGAATCATGTGTATGTAATGCTACACTATGTTTTCTCTATTTCTGAGAGATTTAAATTTTCTACAATAACATTTAAAAAATTCAAAATAGGAGCTGGAGAGATGAATCAGCAGCTAAGAGTATTTTCTGTTCTTGGAGAGGACCAGGCTTCTGTTCTCAGCACCAACACGATGGCTCACCACTGCCTGTAACTCTAGTTCTAGTGAACGATGCCCTCTGACGTCTGTGGGCACCTGTACACACCTGATGCACACAAACTCACACAGGCACAACAATACACACACAGACAAAATAATAAGGAAATCATTACTTCATCAGATACACAGTAAGCATCAAGCCTGATGCTAAGACACAAGGTAGGTCATACCGGGCAGTGGTGGCACACACCTTTAATCCCAGCACTTGAGAGGCAGAGACAGGTGGATCTCAGTGAGGTCAAGGCCAGCCTGGGCTACAGAGTGAGTTCCAGAACAGCCATTGCAGCTATAGAGAAACCCTGTCTCAAAACAAACAAATAAACAAAAAAGATATGGGGTATGTCATCAGTAACCACAAATTATATTCTAAGAAGCCAGAGACAACATAGTTAACCTGGCCAAAGAAGAGCTAGGATTAGAGGATGAATGAATATAATCTATAATGTTGTGAGAGAAACAACTGTTTTGTGTGTAAGGGTTGTGCTGGCGATTGAATACAGGGCCTAGTGTATCCTAGGCAAGTATTCTACTACTGAGCTACATCCTTACCCTATCACCCTAAACACACAAACAAAAAAAATCAAACAAACAAAAACAGTAAAAACAAGAAGAACGAAAAACTCCAATGGTTAGAGCACTTGCCAATGTGTGTGAGACCCTGAGTTCCACATTCAGTGTGGTGTCACTATGTCACCGCCCAGACTGGCCCTCAGTTCCAAGGTCCAAGGGATCCACCTACCTCAGCCTTCCAAGTAGCTTAGACCATAGGGCACACTACCATGCCAGGCTAAGGGGAATAAATATGGTACTTTATCCACAGAAGTAAAGGTATCCTGGTTAAGATAACAAAACTTCAGACAAGCCCAAGCCAATTCTCACAAAAGAAGTCTGAATTCTATCTGCCTCACAGAAATTGGAGAAGAATGAAATATGGCAATGGTAAGCCCCATCTGAGCCATATACTTTATTAGCACTAAGATGGAAAAATCAGTCATTTGATTTCGAATTCCACATTTCCATCACACTATTCTAACTAACCTACAAGCTTCTCATGGAAAAACACCAGCCATTTAAACAGCAAATTCTTCTGGAGATTCCACCAGACAGAAACAGTCCAGCCAAACATACAGCTAATCCACACCTGCCACACTGTAATGAGTTTTTTAGGATATCATTTTCCCATCTGTAAAATAAAGAAAATTATCATCCTAAGAGCAGGTAGACTTTGTGGAAGTACCAATAAAAGTATCTATATGGTGAAATTCTGAACAGTGTATCAAATAAAATCTATCATCTACTACAACGTTATCTTTATAAGCTAAAAACTAAAAGGGGAAATCTGATTAGGTTCTTCTGTGTTTACCTGAAATAACCGTGCAATGGAGAGCAGCATTAATCCAGATAGAAAGCCATTGTACTGGAAATGAATATCTGGATGGATGTCAAGGAAGATGAGGATGCTAGATTCATAATCAACTGTGCTATGAATAAGTATAGAATTCATGGATGCTTTCTTAATGAGTAAATTAAAAGTAATAGTTTAATTGGTTCTCAAAATTAACTACTCAGGCACAAAGTATTTTAATAACTAGAATCCAGTAAACTTGGAGGGAGCAGTTTGGAGAATTAAGTAACCCAGACCAAGCCCCGATTCAAAAGCAGTTCACATTTAATAATCATCACTACACAAAGAATAACCTATTAGTTACACCACATAGTATACCAAGGATACGGTCGACAATCAACAGCCCAAAGTTCCACAACAGTAGCACGGACAGAACAAACTTCGGCTTCTCTGTAAGTTCTTTGCTTGTTTTTTTCCCATCAATGCATTTACAGCACCTACGTGGACACATCAGGAAAGAAACAGAAGTAACTTGAAGCTTCATTACAACATCACAATACTTCTACTCTCAGCCATTTCTCACAAACTGTCCATGTCATCCATGGTTGACCTCAGGGATCCACATCTTTTCCTTGGGTATGCTGGTCAGATACAAGTGTTCATTTAACAAAACTAAAGCCAACAAATAGCAATCCAAGCCCTCAAAGTAAGGATTTTAAAAGCAAGAGCACACACATTAGTTCAGTCCTTAAAAGTGAAAAGTGTGGTCCACGTGTGTAGCTCTGTTGGTACAGTGCTGGTCTAGCACACGGGGCCCTGCACCAACTAAACACAGCAGTCCATGCCTGTATTTGAGCTCTGATGAGTAGAGGTAGGAGGATTAGAAGTTCAAAGACATTATCAACAACATGGCAAGTTTCAGGCCAACCTGAGCAACATT
>CABHPP010000204.1:0-15818 GCA_902168425.1 Peromyscus attwateri | reverse complement strand
CTGGAAGATTGGTGGCTATTAGCCACACCATTAGTCTCTGCCTGGAATTTCCCTGAGATGGACAGGGTGGGGAAGAGGCACAGGAGTAAACACTCAAAGCAGTGCTCAACAAAGGTCCCCAGAAGGGACAAGCAAGCCAGGCATGGTGGCTCCCACCTGTGATCCTGGCAATCTGAATTGTGAGACTGGAGAATTGTCATGAGACTGAAGCTAGCCAGGGCTAATGTAAGCTCAAGAAAACTTAGACTACATCACACATGCATACGCACACACACACACACACACACACACACACACACACTCACACACACACACACACACACACAACTGGGATGAGTCTTCAGAACTTTTCACAAATGGACAAAGGGGCTGGGAAGATAACTCCACTAATTAAGTGCTTGCCACACAAGCATAAATATTGATGTTCAGAGCCCACAAGTCACATAAAAAGTGAGGAAGGTTTGGCTCCCTGTGTAATCCCAATACTTGGGAGGCAGACACGGGATCTCTGGGGAAAGATGGCTAGCCTAGATTCTGGGTTATTGAAGTAGGGCACCATCAAGGAAGACATCTGACATTAACTGTAGGCTCACAGGCAAAAATGAATGTGGACTTGCCCTTCTACACACAGGTGTACTCACATACATGCAAACACATACGTGCATGTATACAACACATATATACCAAAGAAAGAAAGAAAGGAAATGTCTTAATTAGGGTTTTCATGGTTGTGAAGAGACACCATGACCATGGCAACTCTTATAAGGAAAACATTTAATTGGGATGGCTTGCTTACAGTTACAGAGGTTTAGTCCATTATCATCATGACAGGGATCATGGAAGCATACAAGCAGATGTGGAGCTGAAGCTGAGAGTGATACATCTTTCAGGGAACAGGAAGTTAAATGACACTGAGGGAAGCTTAAGCAAAAGAGACCTCAAAGCACCTCCCCCCCCACACACACAGTGACACACTTCCTCCAACAAGGCCACATCTCCCAATAGCGCCACTCCCTTTGGGGGCTATTTTCTTTCAAATCACAACAAGAAGGGAGGGAGGAAGGAAATAAAGAAGGGAAGGAGGGATGGAAGGAAGGAAGGAAAAAAAGTAAGGAACTCTTCACAAAGATGCTGTGTTGTCACTCATCAATGAAGCACCTAGAAGGACTGACTGCCAGTGGACTCTTTATGGAGACATCTTATCCAATGTTTGCATTCCAGTTGTGAGGGATATTTGCTTATAGAACGGTTGGTGGATGGGAATCAATTCAACACTAGGAGAACTTCCCAGGCCCCTTATATTTTACTGAGAATGAATTGTAGACAGATTGAATATCCCAGCCCTTTTTCACACTGTCCTCACCATCTGACCTTGGATAAATCATTCACCCCAAAGGTGCTATATTTATTAATAAAATAAAGGGACTCAATTAGACAAAGTTTTTTCCAAGTCCAGTTTGATGATATCAGCACAGGAATCAAGGAACGAAAAAAAAAGGAGAGAGTTTTTGCAACTGTTGAGACATCTGCTCTATTTTTGTTAAGGAATTTATGTGAAGGAAGGGGTCAGTGAAGAACCGAGGGGTGCTGGGGTTCAGTGATTCCTGGCACATCTCATATTATCAGTAATGAAATCATTCAGTTCTTAAATGTTGTTGTACAAGAAAGTACAGGGGCCAGGAAATGCTTCAAGATGCCAGGGGGGAGTTCAAGAAAGTCAGGGTTGGATTCCATAAATAGTTAGTGCTTAAGCTGTGCCCTGCACAACACACCAGTATCTCAAGGACAGCACAAAGACTTGGGACGTGTGCTCCCAGCTGAATGTAGTTGATCATGTGGGTACACACACACACACACACACTGCTACCTCCACAGCTTCGGCTACCTAAAATCACCACAAGGTCACTGAAGCCTCTTCTCTCACAGTTCATCCTTTTTGGATTCCTAAATCTATGCCCAACATGATTTGTCACCTCACTTGGAAGGTAAGGTGTGTCCATGGGAGTCCAGAGATGTGAGAATGAACAAACCAGAACCAGAAATGCTATCTCAGACTTCTATAAACTAGTTCACAATGTATTTCCTTGAGAAAGAGGTGAATTTTGTGTATTTTTCTTAGATAGAGTTTTGTGTTCTCTGGGCTGGCCTCCACTTAAGGAATTGAGGATAACCTTGAACTCCTGAGCCCCTGCTTCAACCTTCCAAAGACTAGGATAACAGGCTTGTCCCAGCACAATCTTTTTATGTGATGCAGACCCAGGCTCCATGCATGCTGGGCACACACTCTGTGATTTGAGCATGCCTCAGCTAATCTCCTTTAGTTCAGTCTCTATGGATGCCGACAGTTACCTGTTGAGTGATACTGTACTCCGATGCATGGAGAGACAGAAAAAAATCTCCACTCTTTTGGCAATCTGTCCTCTGGGGGCTTTCTTGCCTCTGTGTTCTAGACAGGAGACACCTAGTCACTTCCCAGAATCCACCCACACTGATTGCCGGTCCATTGTGAAATCTCTGACCTTAGCTGGTTACAGAAAGAGCTGATGATAGTGAATCTTTCACCCAGTGTACTTAGTGAATATATCAATTTTGGATCCTAGAAATTAAAGTGCTCACCAAAAATAACGGAGCAGATGATATTGGCCGTGGCAGAGTGAAAGAGGATGGCTGGGTTATGGTAGGCCCATGACAACAAGAGCTAAATCACCAAGATCTAGGTACCCCTCCACTGTCCCTCTGGCTGACTCTCATATGGCTGGTGCCATCTCGTTATTTACCTGTACTTCTGATGAAAGGACCAACCAGATGCCATAAGAGGCTGCTCAGTCTTCTATCAGAAAACAGGCAACAATTCCAGTTTCCTGATACCTGAGGAAGCAGTTTCTGGAAAGGCCATGAATAAAAGTCTTAGTCCTTGCAGTAGCTCCCTATCTGCGCATACTCTGACCACTCAAGATTCAGCCAGTTGTTTGCTATTGCTACCCGCCAGTGAGGCTGTCACCTCAGTGCTGATGGAACGGTACTTCTGTCTATGTCACTGTTACTTGCTTCTGTCTACTAACCTCCCTTATTTTCCTGGAAAAGAGGAAAAGAGTGAGAGAGGCACAGCAAGGGCCACCTCCCTCCATAGCTTTTTTTTTTTTGCTATCAGGCCTGCAGCAAGGGAAGGGCTGGTCTTGTTCTGCAGTAGAGGCCTGGAGCCAGCCAGTAGCTCTCAAAGGGGTTGGAGGCTCATGCTCTAGGTATAGACAAGCAGAGACAAGTGCTATGGGCAAGGTGTTGGGGACTTGTTAAAACAAGTCATCAGTTATCTGACTACTAGTTAAAACATAAACTGTTAACTGTTACATAAATCACAAGCCATTTAAATAAGAGAAAAAAGAACATGAGAGGTCTATTTGACTAATATATTTTCAGGATAACAAATTGGCCTAGTTATTGTTACCAAACTCAGAGATGTTTTCAAGATTAGGCCTAGATTTTTTTAGCTCAGATATATTTAATAGATAATGGTCCTCAAAGCCATCAAAGATCTGATGAATATGGCATTGAAATTATCTAATAGAAAGCTTACTATAACAAACAGAGACTCCCAACTCCTAACAATGATTCCCAAGGTCTCCAAAGAAGATGTGGAACAATGACATGAGGATGCCACCTGAATTTTTGACAACACCGACCACTGGGCAAGATGCCCCAACTCAACATCTGCTGCTAGGGATCTGGCCTAGAATAGACAAATGAGGCACTGACAAAATAAGATTATTCTTCCACAAGTTCCTCCTCCACAGAGAAAACTTTAAAGTTATTGGCTCAGCTGCAAGACTGCTGCTGTTCTGACACCTGTCCTGCCAATGCTATGAAGACTACAGGAGCCTGGAATGATGGTGGTCTGGATAATAGGTAGTCTCTACCATTTTTTAAGATTTGGAAATCTGCACTGAGATAAAATTTATCCTTCTCAGATCTTTGATGGCATTGATGACTGGGCTAGCTAAGCTTTGTCAGTAACATTGAACAACCAGAGTCTTCCACAAGGTTGCAGCCACCTGATTAGTTCATTGATCAATGCATTAATTAATTAAAGCTACTAAAAAAAAAACAAATAGGTTTGCTTTACTCACAAGCTTCATATTAAGGGATAAACAGGTTTCAAACATAATTTAAAATGGCTGTTCTTGAATAATAACTACTTATATTTCTAATAAATGATAAATTCTAAGGGTCTAAAATATAAAGATCTGAGGGAAATATATAAAGGATATTATAAAATTTCTTTCCTTTGCCATACTGTCATTGTGTTGAAACTTCAAAAGTTTTATTAACTTTCATTCTATTCATTAATAGAATTCTGACAAGATAATAGAGCAACAACTGCTTACTGTTTGGGTTATGAGCTCAGTATTTTATATTTCTTTGGTTGTTTTCTGAGTAGAGACTTACAGAAGCTTTTCATCAGGCCAAAGACATTTCAGTCCAATTTATAGCTGGCTCTCTAGACAGAAGAAAAATACACATTTTTTAGAACCCAAATCTATAGCTTTTGCTAGGACTCAAGGGTATGAGTCTACTCTGGCTGTTTTACAGATACCTGTTACCTGTTTTTTCTACAATATGGATTTCAAAACAGATTGGGAATGCTAATATATCTGGAACTTTTATGTCTTTCATGGAAAGGAAATTCACACAAACTTCAAAAAAGTTGGGAAAGTCATAAAAACTTGGTCAAAGGGATTCAGATAAATACAGCCTAAGTTTCCCTGCCTGTCTATTCTTGAGGATAGTATTTTTCTCTCTCCTGGACTTGGGACTCCTCCCCTTCCTCAATTACTGAGACTGTGGGTCTCAAATTTCCAAAGAAGTTTATCAATTTTAATGCCTGTTCTTAGTTTATATCTGTCTCAACAGGTTACCACTTGGCTGGCAGACACATCCAAGCACCATTTGCTGATGATGACATACTCCAAGTGACTATGAGCCCTGAACTTACTAGAAACTGATATGGGCCAATCTAGTCAATATAAATGCCAGCTCTTCAGCTGGTCAATAAACCAGATGTTTCTTCCCATAAACTGACCTGGCTTGAGAATGAGCTGTAGAGCAAGAAGGACACATTGGGCAACCAAGTGTAGCGAGAAAGTTTTCTCCAGTCTTGCCTAGCCCTTTGGTCCCACAGCTGCTTATAAATTAATCACTCGGAGGCTTAACATTATTTACAAACTGTGTGGTCTATGACAGGTCCCTTGCTAGCTAGCTCTTATATCTTAAATTAACCCATTTATATTAATCTATGTTTTGCCATGTGTTCTGTGGCTTACCTGTCTGCTGACATGTTCCTTGGGTGGCAGGCTGGTGTCTCCTCAGACTTAATTTTTTAAAACTATCAATTTCTTTATATAACTGCATATACTCCTTTTCCTGTCTCTTCCAAACCTATGTACATTTTTATACACACTGTAAACAATTCAGAATTTTATTTCATCTAAATCTGTCTTATTGTGAATCTATAATCCTTCTCTGACCAGGAGAGATTTTAAACTGCTAAGTTGCATGACTAGGACCAATGCAGCAGCCTTGACTGCTGACTCCACCCACCTCAGCTTCCCATTGTGGTGGAGGTACCCAGGAGAATCATGATTACTGCCAACTCCAGGAAGCAGAGGGTCTATGACCCCAACAAGCAGCATGTGGCCCTGAGAGACACATTTAGGAAGCTGTTTTTAGCTCCATTTTAGAATCTTGTTTTTAAAAAGCTTTCTCAGGTTTTTGGTGGAAATTCTTGCTACCATATCTGGGCACCAAATGTAGTTGGAAGGTTTTCTCAGGTACCGCTCAGCCCCCGGTCCCACAGCCACTTATACAATAATCACTCAGAGGCTTAATATTATTTACAAACTGTATGGCCAATGGCTAAGAATTCTTGTTAGCCAGCTCTTTTATCTTAAAGTAACCCATTTCTATTAATCTATGTATTGCCACATGGCTGTGACATTACCATTCTGTTGGCCTGTTGTTCCTTGGGTGGAAGGCAGGCATCTCCCCAGACTCCACCTTTCTCTTTCCTGTCTCTCTCCATGGATTTCCTGCCTGCCTCTAAGCTGCCTTGTCACAGGCCAAAGCAGCTTATTTATTAACCAATGGGAACAAAATATATTTACAGCATACAGAAAGACATCATCAGCACATACCCATTCTCAGAGACTCACCCTGAGATTTCTGCAGATTCTCCACCAGACATCTGGCTTCCTCCTTTATCTGCTTCCCCACATTCTGCTTCCCCATCCCAATTCATTCATGGTGGCCTCAGAGGATTGCCAAAGGGCCTTCCAGCATTCTCCAATGGCAAAGATTATACCTAAGAAAGTAGGGGAAACATGGGTAGGTAACACTAGAAGTTCAGAGAACCCGAGTCCTTCTCCATAGTTCAGGCTCCACCTTGCTGGACAACATCCTACACTCCTGTCCCACATCTCACCATATCCCTGCACAATTGGCTCAACCACAGCAACTGTCCCCTGACAGAGCAAACTTCAGCTTGATCCACCAGAGCCTCCCTTATGGCCTCTGTCCCGCATAGCATGTCCACAGGCCTCAGTCTCAGGTGCACTGTGAACACATCTCCATATTTTTCTTAAGTTGTCAAAAATAAGGGCATGATGGTTGTGGTTAGTCTCCAAAGGCATTGTTGTTGCCTGTGAAAACACTTAGACACAGATTGGTAAATAGGATCCTCTCCCTCTGGCCACCCTTCTCCTTCTGGGGACCTAAGAGTTGAAGGGTTAATTCACCATGCAGACAGGATCTTAATAGATTGGTTGGACTTTCTGATCAGTAGAGCAGTACTGTAGAGTAGGAGGGAAGGGCAACTCATGTTTATAATCCTGGCACTGTGGAGGTAAGACCAGAGAATCACTAGTCATCCTTGGCTACATATCCAATTAGAAGCCAGCCTCAGCTGCATATAATTCTATCTAAAAAAAAATAGAGATATGGATACAGGTATGCATGTGGCTCCACACCCGTACCCTTCAGTCTGGCAAGCTGAATCATGTTTTCTGTGACCCAGAATAAACCTGTCCAATGCCTTCTGACAAGTTCCAGAGAATGGACCTGACCCACCCACTGGGTTACATGGGAAGGGAAAGTGATAGTCACCTAGTGGTGGACCTGAATGTGAGTCATGACTACAGTGCACACAGTTGGAAAAATACATCACAATGCAACCATCTGGGCATCTACAGGGAATTGGTCCCAGGAATATTACTGAAAGCCCTTGTGCTGAAAGCCCTTGAAGAGAATGGTGCAGTGTTTGCACCTAACCCACCTCATTCTCTCATAGCCTTTAACTCGCTCTAGATTGCAATGCAGCTAATAGAAATGAAAGGCTATAAAAATGGTCAGTGTCTGGTGTTGTTTAGGGGATCATGCTAAGGAAAAGCTCTACACATGTTTGATATTGACCTACTTATGTTTTTAGGCCAGGTCACAACATTGAATCTTAAGCAACAATGAGCTATCAACACACAGATAAGATCAAAGATATTTTATGAAACTTGAAGGAGGATCATGAGTTTGTCTCAAAAGTCAAACAAAAGTAAAGGACTACACCTATGATCCAGATGGGTGTTCTGTTAAAAACCAAAGGGGAGCAGGAAGTTGGGGTTGATGCCACTAAATCAGCTCTCTAAATGGGAAGTGGGGCCAAGGATGGTAATTGATTATTAACAAACAAGTAGTAATTGAACATGAAATTTCTCTTGTGGAGACTGGTAAAGATGGTGTCTGGGTCAGTTGGTTGGATGGTCCATGGTGTTCATAACTAGTAAGCACTGCCTACCTACCCCAGCTCCTGACCTGCCTCTCCTCCCCTTTGTTCCTGAACAAGGCAGGCTAATCCCTTGTGCTGACAGAAGCAAACTTTATCTGTTGATGCCTCTGACATCTTTCTTTCTCTTTGGGAACAAAGAAGCATCAAAGAGGAAAATTGTAAACCCTTGGCACACACCTCGACACCCTGACACCTTTCACACTCCCAAGAACAGTGACCCACAGGATTCCAGCACAGCAAGGACATGCCTATCGATCTAAGTACCATTGATCACCAATCAGCATCTCAGCTTTCACTCAGCAACTTTCCCACCTGAACTTACTGCCTGGAGGAGTCCCTTGCTCATCCCACTGAGTGATATCAAGGAACAAATATGGGGCTAATCCCATAGGGCACAGACCCTGTGCAAGTCTCACCCGCATGAAGGAGTTGAGGAGGCCTCCTCGGTCCATCTGTAGGAGGTTCCCCAAGAGGGGCAGGGGACATGGTCTTCCTAGGAGGTGACCATGGGTATTTGTGTGGCCCCTGACCAGGAGTAGCAAAAAATAGAGAGAAGAGTAAGGAGGAGCAGGACACTGGGCTCCATGGTCATGGTCTGATGACTGTATATTCCGCTGCACGTGCCAACAGGACATTCTATGCCAAACCTGCCTCTCCAACCAGTTGAGCAACTTGAGCTGTTCCCGCCTCCTCTTTCATTATTGTCCATGAGTGTGAGGACCCATACTTCCTGCTTGGGCTATTGGTGATCTTCTCACATTCTATTCCATAGATGCTGCCAAAGACAATGAAACAGAACACAGGACTAAAGAACATTGGGAGTAATGCATCTTGATTTCTGGGGGTGAGTGTGTACTTGTCAGCTCAGTTTTGTCTGATTATTTACTCAGGCATGGGCCTGTGTGTGTGCTGCATATGTGAAGGGATATTTCTTATGTGAATGTGCATGTGTGTGCTTTTTTGTGTTCCTCTAGGTGTGTGTGTGTGTGTGTGTGTGTGTGTGTGTGTGTGTGTGTGTGTATTGGTTGGTTTTTCAAGACAGGATTTCTCTGTGTAGTTCTGGCTGTTCTGGAACTGATTCTGTAGACTGTACTTGCCTCTAACTCAGAGTAACTTCTCCTTTTGCCTCCTGAATTCAGAGATTAAAGGTGTGAGCCTCCTCATCCTGGTTGGCTCTTATCACATGGAGCTCTCTGTCCTTCCCCCTGACCCACTGACAGTGGGTCTCTCTCTGACAGTGTCTCTGTTCCCTGTAGATTCTGAGCTGCAGGATGCTGAGATTATCATACTCTGTTTCCTACTGAGGCAGAACACCAGATGCTGGGAAGTTATAATTAGTAGACATTTTAAATTTGTGCTTCTAGAAGCAGTTATTTCCAAGAACACCATGCTGATGTCTGGCGAGTCATTTGCTGCATTATAACATGACATGGGGCAATCAAGTGTGCCTAAGACTGACAGAGCTAAAAAGGAGACTGAACACTCCTATAGATGACCCACTCCTGTGATAATGACACCAATCCATTCACAAAGAGTCATGGTTGGAATATGAAATATCCCTCATGACTCTATGTGTTTGAATTCTTGATCTCTAACTAATAGTATTTTTAGGATTTTCTCAAACTTAACAGAAAGAAGTAGGTTACTTAAGGGAACCTCTTCCTCACACACTCCTTTTTCTCCTTCCCACTTGCCACATGCTCCCACAGCAAACCTAGAGGCCCAATTGCCCTGCCTTCCTGTCTTGAAACTGACTTGAAATAAATCCTTCCTCATACTTGCTTCTGAGAAGAAATTTAACCAGATGACAAAGCAGCTAATACAGAAAATCAGGACCAGGAATGAGATTGTTATGTGATAAAACTCACCATTTAAGAGGTGGATAGGCCTGGTGGCGGCTGGCAGAGGTGGGTAGGCCCGGTGGTGACAGGCAGAGGCAGACAGGCGCGGCGATGGCAGGCAGAGGCAGGTAGGCCCTGCGGCGGCAGGTTGGCCCGGCCAGCAGAGGCAGGCAGGTCCGGCAGAGGCAGACAGACACGGGTGCTGACAGAGGCAGGCAGGCCTGACACAGAGGCAGGCAGGTGGGCGGCCAAAACACAGTTGTAATAAAGACCAGAAACTGAGCTATTACCTGCTGAAGAGTTAGTGGAAACAAGATCCTAATCAAGAGCTTGGAACAGGGACGCCTTTAATCTCAACACCCGGGGAAGAAGCTATCTCAGTGGGATGCAACCAGAACGAATCTGAACACAATGTCTGAGGCCAACCCAGGGCTCAGCTGCTGACCCTGTGAAAACCAACAACTTGGAGGTGTTGGTGAGACTACCCTGCTCAGCTGAAATCCATCGGGGAGAGGATTCAGATCCCTACAGTTTGAAGTCTGAGGAAACAAGATCAGCTGAGGAGTTGATGAATGAGCAAAATGTGACCTGAGAACATAGAAGAAGGCACCGCACAACCACCAATCCAGATCACAAGAATTGTAAGTATATACTTCACCGACTGAGATCAGCCCAACAGTACAAATTTAACCAAGAACTCCTAGTGAACCAAGACTAAAAATTAGAACAAAAGAGGCACTCCCAGACACAGACACCACCTGCACCGAGCAGAGGAAGAGATGAGTAGACGCCAGTGCAAAAATATAGGCAACAACATAAAGACCTATATGGCAACATCAGAACCTAGTGATTCTACTACATCTGCAAGACCTGAACATACCAAGACAGAAGAAACAGAAGAAATCTCTCTTAAAAATGACTTTAAGAAGATGATAGAGGCCCTTAAAGAGGAAATGAAAATCTCCATTAAAGAGGAAATAAAAAAGTCCCTTAAAGAGGAAATGAAAAACTCCATTAAAGAGGAAATGAAAAACTCCCTTAAAGAGGAAATAAAAAAGTCCCTTAAAGAAATGAAAGAAAAAACAAACAAAAAATTGGAAGAAATCAAAGAAAGCCAAGAAAAAATAATTAAACAGATGAAAGAAACATTCCAAGATCTGAAAAAAGAAATTGAGACAACAAAGAAAACACAAGCTGAGGGAATGCTGGAAATAGAAATCCTGACTAAATGAACAGGAACTACAGAAACAAGCGTAACCAACTGAATACAAGAGATGGAACAGAGAATCTCTGACACTGAAGACACAATAGAGAAAATAGATTCGTCAGTCAAAGAAAACACCAAAGACAAAAAAGTTATAACACAAAACGTCCAAGAAATCTGGGACACCATGAAAAGACCAAACCTAAGAATAATAGGGATAGAAGAAGGAGAAGAATACCAACTCAAAGGCACAGAATATATTCAACAAAATCATAGAAGAAAACTTTCCTAACCTAAAGAAAGAAATACCCATGAAGATACAAGAAGCTTATAGAACACCAAATAGGCTGGATCCAAAAAAAAGTCCCCTCGCCACATAATAATCAAAACACTAAACATACAGATCAAAGAAAAAATATTAAGAGCTGCAAAGGAAAAAGACCAAGTAACATATAAAGGCAAACCCATCAGAATAACACCAGACTTCTCAGTAGAGACTATGAAAGCTAGAAGGTCCTGGACAAATGTTATGCAGACACTAAGAGACCACGGATGCCAACCTAGACTATTATACCCAGCTGCCGCTGTCGCTGTTATAGCAATGGTGCCCACCACTGCTAGTCTTTCTGGGATTACCATTTCATAATTGCTTACTACAGCTAGCACAATGGAGACCCTGGCAACAAAAGTAGCTACCACAGTTAGTTAATCTTTCATTCTATTGGGCATGATAAATTTAATTCAGTAGTTATGTACATCTCGATTGGCTTTGAAAATTATAAATTTATAAACTCAAGTTCCAGTTGCTTTTGGGATACTATCTTACAAGGACACCATCATACAGTATGGCTCGTTAAGGAAGGGAATGGCTCAGTTGCCTTTAGCCTACTGGCTATGGGTGAGATAGGACCTCTGTTGGTCTTTTCTGTATCGAACACACAGATTGCAAGCCCAGTGCCACTTTGAGATCTTTGGCAGCAATTAACTATGCAGCTCACACACGATTGAGCCTGTATGAAAATGAGTATTCAGAGACGGGTAATGCCTGGGGAGCACTCACCAACCTAAGACAGAGCACCTGTGTGGCCTGGGCAGGCGTCTCCATGACGGGTAAGGTGACCTGTTGACGTCCCACACAACCCAAGTCAGAAGCTCATTTTTTAATAAAAGGGGGACCTGTAGGGCCCTGGTCCCCGTTTTGGGTAACTGCTGCCTTGCTTGAGCACCTTGACCTTGATATCCTCCCTATGCTAATTCCCTGCCAGGTCCCACCCTCCTGAATGCTTAAGAGAAGTTCCTTGTCTGTGTATCCTGAATAATGGGCGTTAACAGATTAGAAGCAAGATTGTAAAACATCAGTAGCGAACTTCTGCCCTCCAGGGTCCTCCCATTGTGCTGTAAGCCTGTATTTAAGACTTCCTCCCCCCCTCAATAAATGACTTTCGGCATTTAAAATTAAAATATATGTATATATATATATATATATATAATTGAATGAATACTGCGAATGTAATCTATGAATACCACAAATGTGATTAATATCATGAGTATAATTAATGAATATCATGAGTGTAATTTAAAAAATAAATACATAAATTTATTAAAAAAAACTCACCATTTAATTCCCAGTTTGAAATTCTTTGGTAATTTGGGCCTCAGCTTTGACATGGGAAGGATCACATATTACTAGCAAGAAAGAAATTAATGTGTGTGTGAGAGAGAGACCAAAGCTGGTTATGAATGTCAGCCCAATCTAAGAAACTTGTTACCACCAACCACCTACCTTTAAATATTCTACAACTTTCAAATTATCTCTACCAACTAAGACCAACTGATCAAATAAGTAAGCTGGTAAGGAACATTCCACAACCAAACATAACATAAAGGCAAAGCCTGAATCATCTTTTAAAAATCTCATTTCTTCTTTTGTTGCTTTATTAAATTAATTGTATTATAAGACATAACATACAGAAATTGACAAGATCCACAGGCTATATATCTCAGTGAACATCTATTAACTTAGAATAGGCATTATGAAGCTGTAGAGTTTCATGCTGTCATTTTATTCTTTTTTTAATTTTCATTTTGTGTGTACAAGTGTCTCATCTTAACATACATCTGTTTACTACATGTATGTCTGGTGCCCAAGAGGTTAGAAAAAGACAATGTATGCTCTCAAATTAGAGTTATAGATGGCTGTGAGCCACTATGTAGGTGCTGGGAACTGAACCCAGGACCTCTGCAAGAACAGCAAGTGCTCTTAACTGCTGAACCACCTCCCCAGTTCACATCTCACTTCTTAATGCAGTTATAATGGCATTTAAATTTCAACTTCAATTTTAGAAAGATATTCAACAATTAGCATTCTGCTCCCCTCTCTTAAAAATAACCCATACTGCTTTCTCAAATAAAAGGCATTTATTCTATCCCAATGCCCCAAACTTTAAATTAAATTAAAGTATTTCCCATAGTCCAACACTATATTATCAACTTTGTTAGTCATCATTCAATCGTAAACCACAAACTAGCATAAATCTGGAGAGGTAACGTATACACACCAGGGTCAGCTTGCATCCATGTCTGTGTCATGGAAGAGAACCTTCATTCTCTATGGCAGGAGATTGTGTCTTATCTTGACATTTTGACAAAAGAAGTGATGACAGATGAAGAACCTGGAAGGAGGTGTTGAGTCATCCTCAGGAAAGAGGAAGAGGGAGAGAAACTGAAATAGAGCCAGCCATTCTGACAACACTGACATCTACAGAGCTACATAGGCAACATTCAAGGGCAAAACCTGCTGGAGATGGGCTTGGATGAAAGGATACATTCCATGCATTCATGTCAACTTGGATTTCATATTCATCACTGCATCAAGTGAGTGTGATAATGAGCACATACAATCTCGGGACCCTGAATGTCATTCTTGACTACATAAGGATCAGATTCCAAAGTATTTCAACACAAGAAATTTCAGTTATCAAAGACCCAAAACCATCAACATCATCTACTCCTCACGTAGGTCCGTATCATTGTGGCCAGTGGCCAAGGATCACACAGTGTGTATTGTCATCCTGATAGACAAACAGGTCAAAAGCAACCTAAAATGTCAATAGATTTCTTTCTTTCTTTCTCTCTTGGTGTGAAGGTTTCATGAAACCCTACCCACCCTGTATCACAGTGTGGCCAAGGATGATTTTTTACACCTGATCCTCCTGGCTCTTCTATTGGTGCTGAAAGCATAGTCATGAAACACAATGGTTATAGTATATACTGCTGGGAATTGAACTCAAGGCTTCATGTTACTAGGCAAGCCAACATTCTACCAACTCTCCCAAATCCAGATGCACCCATTTTTTTTTATTTTGGCTTCAATTGTTTTTAGGAAATATAATATCACTATGTAGCCCAGGCTGAAACTACCAATTCTCCTGCCTTCACATCCCAGCGCTTGGATTGTAGGTAGGTTTTGCTCTGCCAGCCAGACTGACTGTGAACTTGTGATCATCTTTCTTCAGTAACAAAGAATATAGGCTTATGCCATGAGCTCTGGGTATGATTTTGTTGTGAGTGATGGTGGTGATGGTGTTCATACTGTGTGTAAAATCTGGTGTATATTTTCAAAGTGAAAACAACTTAATTTGTATCACAATTTTCCTTCAGATATCTTTGATTTATACAGCAGATAATTCACATATATGCTGTTTCAAGCGTATCACAAAACTTCCTAGTTCGAATTTGATTGTCCATACCACATTTTAAATGGGTTTGTTTATCTGTTTTTCTTAGACAAGTTCTCCCTATGTATCCCAGGCTCATCTTGAACTCATAAAGCTATTCTCACAACAGATATGGGAGGACTGGGAAATAAGTGGGATTGGGGTGCATGATGTGAAATTCTCAAGAGATCAATAAAAAGAATTACATTAATGAAGAAAAATAAAAATGGACTAATTTATTTGGAGAAGGACATTTCATGACAAGAATGCAGTAGGACAGCGGCATGGTTACTGCTCACTGCTCTGATTCAAGTCCACAGTGATAAGGAGCCAAAAGTGAAGGAGGAAGATAGAGGAACTATGCTATTTTGTGGGAAAAAAGGAAAGAATGAAAAAAGAAAGAAGGAATGAAGGAAAGAAAGGAGAGAGGGAGAGAGGGAGAAGGTACATGAGAGAGTTTAAAGTTGCCAACAGTGTAGGTTCAGAAGAAGCAGCTGGAATTGTTAGAGTAATCAGCAGCATTGAGGACAAATTTATGTGAAGAACCAGCCTGCCTCCATCTTAGGCTTAAAAGCCAACTTATAGTAAAGATAGACTAGGTTCATTCCTGTTTATGATTAAACCTCTGTTTCTTAAGGATTTGGCCATGCCCCAACTGTTAACCTTAACTACCAGTAGTTCTGTACTGCCTGTTCCAGGAATGGCAATCATTTCTTTGTTTCAAAGGGTTTTTTATAACCATCTTGTGACCCTATCTTTGTATCAAAAGGCTATATGACCCCCGTGATTACCTTATTAAGACCACCTATTTTGTTCTGCTCCTGTAACACTGCCTATTTCCCCTATTTGGAAACCCTCTAACCCTGATCTCTATAAAAGCCTTGTCTTCCTCAGGGCCAATGCTGGCATCTTGAACCTTGCTTTTGGGGGACGCAGCCTATGTACATGAATAAAAAAGCTTGCTTTAATTCATTTGGCCATGATGATATGGATCGGTGGTCTTTCCCCTCCCATCTTTGGTACTAACTGTGCTATGCTCTGGAACAATAGGAAAGTTGCCCTCAGGGGAGTTTTCTTCACCCACTTCACCCACTGTAGGCTTGGGTTTGTGAAATGCAAGTTTCCTTTCTAAAAAACTGTCACCTAGTAAGTGTTACTATTGTCCCAGAGTCCCCCAAGCACCACACAGAGACTGAATCCAGTGCAAAAGCAAAGAGTCTTTGTATTGT
>CABHPP010000203.1:0-75881 GCA_902168425.1 Peromyscus attwateri | reverse complement strand
GAACTCATGCTCTGGGCTAGTCTGGCTGGCTGGCTTGCTCCAGGGAGTCCATCTCTGCCTCCCATATTCAGGGAGAACAGGTTTTTAACTGAGGTCTAGCAATCCAAACTCAAGCCTTCACGCTTGCTCAATAAGGGTTGAGCTGTCTTCCCAACACCTAAAGTCCTGATGCCAACTTTTAAAGACAGAAATGAAGAACATCCCACTGTCTCTGGCTGCAGAGTTAACGCCAAAGCCCACCTAGAATTTCTGAGTTATCTCATAAAAAGTGTATCTATTCAAATAAAGAAGTAATGTTGTTGCAGGTCATTTATTAAACATGATCCCAGCTCCAGCCCTGTGGGCAGCTTCGATTGCTTCTGGTAACAGTGGACTCCCTGGTAGAAAGCTTGTCCCTGCTCCTGATACCACAGTAGTGCCCAATAATCAACCTGAGCCAAGTTGCTCCTGCCGGTGCTGCTGGGTCTTAGTTATTACTGAATGTTGTATTACTCTTAGAAGTGTAGATTCTGGCATTTAGTTGCAGAGAGGGTAATTGTAGGGGAGAGTCAAAGATGAGAAGGGGAAAGAGGGAAAAAAAACTGGAGAAAGAGGAAAGTCCTAAAGTCAGAGAAACCACAAAACACAGATTGTTTCTCATATTTTCTCTTTATAAAAGAACTGAGTATACGTGGCCACACATGTATTCCTTTTCAAAGCAGTTCTTAAACATCTTAATTTTTTCTCAAGCTTCCTTTTCCTCTTTTGAAGAACAGAAGTCTTTTGTCCCTTTGATAAACAGGAAGTGTGAAATTGGAACAGAGATCTGTTGAGAGAGTAACTCCATGTTCCTCCAAGAGGACACAGTCAGGTGAATGAAAATGGCTTACCTGACCTACAAGCATTCTTCATTTTCTTAGTCAAATTCTGAGCTTGGCACTAAAAACTTCTGTACAGAAACTATAGTTAAACTATAGTTATAGGCTAGGGAAAGGCCACTCTCTGTGGGCCCTTCCATGTTTTACATTTGGTTTCTGATTCTTCCATTGGGTACAAACCTTGGAAAATCCACTGTATGTAATTATGAAAGAGCTACAGCATTGAAAACTTTACCAGGCAGGGGGGTGATGGCAAATTATAGGATCTTTTCCTTTCTCCTCCATCACCACACACTGGCAATGAAACTGTTTTGGAAATACAGATCATCACGAGGCCTTTTCCTCAGTGATCAGTCACTATGGTTTGTTGACTGGGAAAGCGTTGTTAAGAATGTATGTGTCCAGTCTTAGCCTGCAAGTTCAGATAGGATGCTTATACATACGATTGTATTAAAAGCAAATTCCCCGACTGAGCTAAGAAAAAGAAAATGGAAAGAAGGACATGTTTTGAGTAATGTGCTGCCACACAACGACGTTTAATAACACTGTACCAGGGCACAGGGAGGCAGCGCTCCTCTAGCAACCAAAATGTGACCAGGCATGTTCTAGAATTTCTAGATCATAGGCAGATAGCTTTCTCTTTTTAAGACACCAAGAGAAATGTTACCACATCCCATTGTGATTTCAGTCACCACTTGCCATTCTCTCCACACGGTGTATGTTCCTCTGACATCCATACTCTGACCCCACATTCTTCAGACTGATTCATTAAACACTCCATGTTGCCTAAACTTTTAGTTCAGTTGTAGAGTGCTTGCCTAATATGCTCAAGGACAATTTCTGGCAACACACACACACACACACACACACACACACACACACACATACACACACACACACAGAACTTTTACTCTGTCCACAAATCCATGTCCTTGACTTAATTGAAAAATGATTGTCCTCTGGGGAACTATTTTGTTTATGGTCCCTCTGAAGCATGTCCCAAAGGTCACTGGGCAAAGCAGGTTTCTGCCTTTCTCTCTGGGTTTTTATTCACCTTTCACGCAGCTTACTTCTCATTCTCTGCATCTTCTCTTGCAAGTTGACAAATGATCTTGCTCTTTCCATTGTTTACTAAGCATTAGAGGCTGTCATCCTGCAACATCTTTCGAGAGATGATGGCACCTTCTTCCTTGAACCACCACCCTAAGGACCCTCAGTAAGGGGAGACCTGTTTCAGGCTCATGATTTCTTGACAATCTCATGTCTTATGCCAGTTTTTTCTTAGCCGTGTGTTCCCACAGTTCTACCACAACTTCACCATCCAGATGCAGCGTCTTCTAATGGTTGATGTTAGGCGCCCTCCACTCCAGTGCAGCTTGTCCTGTGCTCCTCACCTGCCTAGTCGCTCCCTGAGATTTCACTGCATCATCCCCATGGATGACTTTACATTTATTAAACCTCTTTTCACCTATGCATGTTTTTATAACCCAACATGTTTAAAATAATGATTTTTTTTAGATCATCACACATGAACACTGCATCTACATCACTGTCATCTCTCCCTCTACACTCCAACTCCTTCTGTGTCCCCTGAGCCACGACAGAGTCACAGTCTCTTCTTTAATTACTATTGAAAATCCAAGTTTGAACTTTGCCTTGACTTGTTGTCAATTCTTTATACTTCTCACTTCTATCTTATCTTTATTAGTACCAAGCACAGTGGCCCAAATTCCCTGATGAACACTGTTTTGGTTTCTCTTGAACCTGCAATTCATGGGTCTTTGTTGACTTTCCATGGCTTCTCCTTTTCAGTTCTCTGCAATGATTTCTCCTCCAACTGACTGTTATAGAGCTCTGTTGAGTTCGCTCTATTCTCTCTTGTTTTGAGAAAATTGTCCCTTTCATGTCTTTAAATAGCACTACAGGCCAACACTTCCCAAGTTTCTACCTCTAGCTTGGGTTCTCCTTAACTTAATGCTCATGTTTCATAAATCTACTTGCACACATTACTGACATCTTTAATCAAACTGAACACTTGGTCTTCTTAACCCATGTGCCTTTCTAAGGGAATGACTGTCTTTGGTCTTCCTCACTTGAGACAGGGAATTGTGCTTGATTTTTCCAAAGAAGGAGCACTTAGTCCAGCAGTCATCAGTCAGCCTTAACTTTTGATTCTTCTGTTTCATCTTCCACATGTTAATCAGTTGTTTTACAAAAGTGCCAATCTGGCCTTGCACCTCTGTTGTTTAAATACCTTTGGCATTTTCTCACTTCTATGGGTTGAAGCAGAGACTCTTTAGAGTCAATAAGACTCAGCGTGATCTGACATCTGTCTTCAGCATTTCATCCCAGTCTTCTACAATGCCCTATTGTTATGCTTTCCTCTCTTGTCTTCTCTGCTTTCCTTTAAAATTTGTTGAACACATTAAGCTCTCTGTCATCTTAGGGTCTGTGTTTATGCTTGTCCTTGTACCTTGACTGTAATCTCAAGGTCTGTGTTTATGTTTGTCCTTGTACCTTGACTGTGTAATATTTGTCTCATTGTTCAGAGTTGATGCCTCTCTCTCCAGGTCTCAGTTCAAAGAGAAATCTTCCTTCCTTTACCTAAACATCACTCATTCACAGAACATGGTGATATGTTTCCTTAAGGAATGTGGGGATATGATTAACAGTTACTTACTTTTGCTTTTTCACTTATGTACTTAATTTGCCAAGTTACATATTGAAGTTTGAGTTCCATCAAGTCAGAGAACCAGTCTCTTGCTTACTGCTGAGCTTCTGGTGCCATGCACAGCTCTTAGTACTTAACAATTACTAAATGAAGGCTGTACTAAATTTATCTTGAAACAAATGGGGTGTTTTTTACATTTCCTCTCCATTCTTTCTTATACCACATTCAGTTAAAAAAAATTCCCTTAAAAACACATATGCTGAAGAGATTCCATATAGTTTTCTTTGGATAATCGTAATCCCTAATTATACATGCTTATGGAATAATACTCTATCATTATGTACTACCCTTTATTTTAGGGTTTCAGAACTAGTTAGAAATCATAGTTAATGAGCAAACAGATGTGAAGACACTGAATATCAAAATAATTTTACATGCAGACCTGAGGTTTCTTTATTAAGTTTACTGCTCTAACATACATTATCTTGCTGATTCAAGACCTCCACTTGAAGGCCTTTATAGTGAAAGAAATTTAAACCAACAAAACAAAGCTCTGTAATTAAAGGTTAATTAGATGCTTTTATTGAAAGCTATGAAATAAAATAAATGATCATTGTTCTATTTATGATACATTTAGAAAGAACAAGAATAATAGTCATTAATTATCATACTCTTATGAGACACTTACCAAAGACCTGCTGTATTCTAGAAAACTTTCTGGACTGTGGAACTACGAAGCTGAAGGACACAGTCTCTGTAGCAACAGAAATTTGCAGCAGTGTGGTAAATTCCTTTAGAACAATGTCTAAATGATTTGATTTATAAAGAAGAGAAGTCCTAATTGAGCCCACAGAAGGCTCAGAATGACTCTAAAGAAGGAACTCTTGTATTTCCAGCTAAGGCTGTATAAGTGTTGGATAGGTAAAGAATTAGAAGTTATTTCCAGAAGGGGAGAGAGAAATAGAGAAGTCAAAGTTACTCCATGTGAAAATAGTGATTGTTGGGTTAGAACACATGATGATGGGAGGGAAGCAGCTGGACTGATGTCATCATAAAGAATGGTGGTGTCCATCCCTACTTTGCATCACCAGTATCCAAGAAGACTGAAAAAGATGAAAACTCCACTTTGTGCTGATTGCCTCCACTGAACTTTAACTCAATATGATGGTGTAAAGGCTAAATCCCAGTGCATTACTATAAAAGTCTGTAAGTAACCAACCCATTTTCTGTCATTTCTCTTTAACAACAGTGATCACTGTGTCCATTTAAAGATGGCAGACTAATTTATATATATTTCTGCATCTTAAAATAATTTGGGGCCTAAATTTTAGACCAGCCATTAACTTTGAGATTATTTAAAGTTTCATATTTTAAATGGCTCATTAGAATTCCTGCCCATGACTTATTTTTCACATATGTCGAGTGGGTGGTCATTTGTGTTCCATGGTGGGAAGATTCCAGGAATTCCTTTGTGCTCAAAATTTTGCAACTCATGAGTCACAGAGATAGACACAACCATATAAGAAATTTCTAAGGGTTAAACTGTTACCCACAAGACCTAGTTTCTTTATTTTCCATTCTGGTACAAATAGCTTTCTGTCACATTCCAAAGACATTCTTAAATTTTCTTCTTCCTAGACTTCTGCCAAATTTGAGACTCTGAATGCATCATTTTCTCTTGAGTTTTCTGTTCTCTAAATAGTCTTGGATTCTCTAACTCCCCATACTCATGTGAGCTAGGGATTAGATATGGAGCTTTTCTGCCCGAACACAGCCTTCTGTTTCCCTGATGGTCTAATTCCTGTTTTGTAGTTGCCCATCCTTCTCTCCTCTGCTTGGGTGCAAGAGAATTTCAGTTAATTTTATAATGCTTTAATCTTTGAGCGTTTCATACAATATATTTTGATCATATTCTTCCCCTCCCAGGTCCCCTTCCCCCCATCTCCCTACACTTGGTTACTTTGCATGACTGAATGAGATGGTGGGCGGGTATCTGAGGTTGAAATTCCCTCCGGACAACTGTTAGAGGATACTCTTGCTTTTGTTTGAAGCTTCACTCTTTTTCATTTTTTTATTAAATATTTTATTTTATAATTAATTTAATTTTACATATCAGCCACGGATTCCCCTGTCCTCCCTCCTCTCACCCCCCAGCCTTCCCCTTAATCCACCCCCCATTCCCACCTCCTCCAAGGCAAGGTCTCCCCTGGGGAGTCAGCCCAGCCTAGTAGATTCAGTTGAGGCAGGTCCAGTCCCCTCTTCCCTACACCAAGGCTGAGCAAAGAAGCTTCACTCTTTTTCTAAAGGTTCTTGATTGCTCTTTTTGGCTCTCCGGATTCTAGAGCACAGGTATAATGCCCCCCTTTGTCCCTTCCCCTTCAGTACTTAAATATTTTTACATTTTGTAGGTTAACAACCACTTTGTGGTCTCCCATCTTTCACAATATGATGGGTGTTACTTTGCTAACACTGTCTCTCCCATTCTACTGCTGTTCTGGGAATATAGAACTTGTATTCCTTTTAGTAGGTTTCGGGAGGAAATTAATATCTACTCTTAGCTTGTATTTAATAGGAAATCTCTATGTCTAATTTGCTAACACATAAATATGGTCCTATAAAGTCATTCTTTGATCTTTTCAATACTTTCTCTATACACACCACAACATCTGATCTTCTATTGTATGTTTTACAAAGTGACTCCAGATCTGGACCTTATCTGCTTCTCTGAAAGGAATATTCGGGTGCTCTTCAGTCATTTCAGGTGTTATTGCCTCCTAACCCGCCACTGACTGAACAGTACAGAAGAGCAGGACATCATTAGCAAGTAACCTTTACCCTCACATTGTAGGATGAGGGAAGGCCCTGGGAATCCCTTGATACAGCATAGTGTATATAGCAAGAAGCAGTGCATGGCATATAGAAGAAGACTAAGTGGAGAAGTCACGGAAGAAGCCCCCAAAGGCTCCAGGTTTAGGTAAATGTAGGTCAGAGGAATGCCTAACATCATGGGGAAGTGTTTTGTCTAGAAGTCAGCTCCTCATATTGTCCTCTCCTTGTTCTTCTCTGACTACTCATATTCTGTTGACCACTAATTCCTCTTTACTTCTTTTTCTTATATTCACCTTCAATTACTCTCCTTGCTACTGGTTGATTATAGGTCTTGAGTCTTTAGCACACTGCAATAAAGTCATGTATCACTCTGGCCTATATATGTACAATACATCCTGCATCAGTATGGTGGGTGGAATATGTTTTCTTGCCCCTTTGAATTTGGACTTTGTTAAGTGACCTCATTGTTCACTAGAACATTGAAAGTATGGCATTCATCCAGACTCAAGCTGCTGCCAAGGGCCATGTCTGGGTCCATGGTCCAGCTGCAGTTAGGGTCTGTGTTGATATCTGTGGCCTCTGTCACCTCAGGGGGCCGTAGAAACCATGTGTGATGGAATTAGAAGGCTATATGGTGCTGGCCCCATCGTTCATTGGCCCTGGGAAAGCTGACCTTGTCTCTCGCTGGACACGGCAGCAGGAGGGCTGTCCCTGACTCTCACTGGAGAGCTGGTCCCTGTACTTGGGAAAGATGCCCCCACCCCTCACTATAGGGAGAACTGACCTTGATGGCATGGGTATGAAGGAGCTGGCTCTAACCCCACCCCAAACACACACCTGAGGTGGACCGTGCTGTGGCCCTAACTGACCAGCTCAGCTACCATCCAGGCTCACAGCCAGGCCTTGGGTTGGCCCACCCTAACATCTACCTCATCTAGGACCTGCTGGAGCTCATGAAGGGACTGGTCCTGGGGAAGGATACACTCAGGATTTCTATTGAGGATCCAGTGATGATGGTGTACCAGAAAGCAGAGGCTCTGAACCAGGCCAATGACTCATTGCAATGAACATTTGCTAGTAAAGCTGATTGGACACAAGGGTACACTGTGTGACACACCACTCCCAACACCAGCAGGAAGAATGGGGGTGGGTGTTGGAGAGGCGGGAAAGATGGAAACATGAAGAGGTTTTGTTTTGCTCTTATTTTTATTTGTTTGTTTGTTTACTTTCTTTGTTTTGTTTTGGTTTGATTTGGTGTAGTGTTCATCCCACCTAGTGCATTTTTTTTTGTTGCTGGCATTATAGCTTTCACATGACATTTGATTTTCAACCCCTTTATGCCTTTTGTATCTTTCTATAACTCTTTGAATCTGTGGACTAGAGTTGCCATAATTGAATGTCCTCATCGGCAGAGTCTAACATCTGTGCTTGTCCTTAACTGCTGGATTATTTTTCCATTGTGGTTTGTGTTTTCAGCTTGTTTTCTTGACTGGGTATTTTTATTGGATGCCAAAGTAAATTTTACTTTGCTGTATGCTGGATATATTTATGTTCCTTCAAATATCATTATATTTTTTTCTGGGGACTGGAGAACTGGCTCAGGAGTTAAGATCACTTAGTGGTTGCTCTTCCAGAGGACCCTGGTTCAATTCCCAGCATCCACATGGCAGCTCACAACTGTCTGTAACTCTAGCTCCAGGGGATCTGACACCTTCACACAGACATACATGCAGGCAAAACACCAATGCACATAAAAAAAATAAATAAATCATTTTAAAAGTAGTTTTTTTTCTATATTAACTATACATTATCTGGATAAATGATCCTTTTGAGTCTAGGCCCTGCGATAGTGAGGCAAGACCTAACCAGTGCTCATCATATTACTAATCAGTATTTTGGGCTTGAATTTTTTTGTGTGTGTTTTCTACCAAATGCTCATGAGCCACAAGGTCCTCAGATCTAGCTGTTCTGAACAGATTCTTGGTGTTTTAGGAATTCTGGATATTCTCATCTTAACCTTTCTGGCAGATCTTCCACTATGCCAGGGTCATTTCTTCACAAGCAGATGCTAGTCCACACTGAGATGAATACTGAAGGGAAACTCTCTTCAGATCAATTTATAGGTCACTACAGAATGGCTAAGCTGTACAGGGTTTCACCTTTATGTAATATTTTCATTTCTAGTGAATTAAGTTAAGGTACAGCCATTTTTTGAGAAAAGAAAAGAGAAAAGGTTAATGTTTGGAAATTAGAGAAGTGTATTTAGGTTATCTTCCCTCAAAGCAGAACAATCCTTAATAACAGCAAACCCTGAAACCATAAGCAAAGCAATGGATCTTTTTCAGACAAACCAGAATTTCACCTACTTCATAAAACACCATAGTTGCCTTCACTTTGAAAGATGAACCACAATATATTTCTAAAACTTTATACAGGCTATGTACTAAAAATAGGAGCAAACACCCTAATGGAATAATATCAACAATATTTACTAGACAATTCACAAAGATTGCTAAATTTTAAAAATAATCACCACTGTTCATAATTTTTAGAATGTCAGGAAAATAGTGCAATGACTAATATCAAGGTTGAAACAAGAGACACTTATTATGTGCTGGGCAAGGTCTGCAGTGTAGGACTCCGGACTCAGTATATAAATATTTTTTTAGGAGCTTTTGATACATTTTGTGTTCTTCGGATCCTAGAGAAGAGTGCCAGACATAACAACACATCAGAAGACGTGCTTGGAGTATGTGTGTGTGTGTGTGTGTGTGTGTGTGTGTGTGTGTGTGTGTGTTTTTCTAAAATAGGATGAAAGAGCAGTTTGGTATAACAATAAAAACAATGGTCTTTGGAAATCAACTTCTGAACTGACTAACTTTACAAGTTCAAGGACTGGGTTTCGCTAGCTGTTATGGCTGGGTTTGAACTTGTTGGTAGTCATGGCCAAGTTGTATTTCTGCTGTGTGCTTGGACTCTATTTATTCATCTGGAAATTAGCTATAGTAAGAGTGTTTATACCACAAGATACAGCATTTCTGTTGTTATTTTAGCTTTTTAATTTTTAGAATAAATACATTTTAAAGTATTACTTTTTTAAATTTTGTCTCCCCATATCCTTTATTTTATTTTATTTTTTTTACAATACCATTCAGTTCTACATATCAGCCACAGATTCCCTTGTTCTCCCCCCTCCCACCCCCTCCCCTTCCCCCCAGCCCACCCCCCATTCCCACCTCCTCCAGGGCAAAGCCTCCCCTGAGGACTGAGATCAACCTGGTAGACTCAGTCCAGGCAGGGCCAGTCCCCTCCTCCCAGGCTGAGCCAAGCGAACCTGCATAAGCCCCAGGTTTCAAACAGCCAACTCATGCAATGAGCACAGGACCCGGTCCCACTGCCTGGATGCCTCCCAAACAGATCAAGCCAATCAACTGTCTCACCCATTCAGAGGGCCTGATGCAGTTGGGGGCCCCTCAGCCATTGGTTCATAGTTCATGTGTTTCCATTCATTTGGCTATTTGTCCCTGTGCTTTATCCAACCTTGGTCTCAACAATTCTCGCTCATATAGACCCTCCTCTTTCTCTCTAATTGGACTCCCGGAGCTCCACCCGGGGCCTAGCCGTGGATCTCTGCTTCCAGATCCCTCAGTCACTGGATGAGGTTTCTAGCACGACAATTAGGGTGTCTGGCCATCCCATCACCAGAGTGGGTCAGTTCGGGCTGTCTCTCGACCATTGCCAGCAGTCTATTGTGGGGCATCTTTGTGGATTTCTGTGGGCCTCTCTAGCACTTTGCTTCTTCCTATTCTCATGTGGTCTTCATTTATCATGGTCTCCTATTCCTTGTTCTCCCTCTCTGTTCTTGATCTAGCTGGGGTCTCCCGCTCCCCCAAGCTCTCTTTCCCTCGACCCTTGCCCTTCATTTCCCCCACTTACGTCCAGGCTGTTCATGAAGATCTCATCCATTTCTCTGTCATTGGGCGATCCCCGTGTCTTTTTTGGGGTCCTGTTTTCCAGGTAGCCTCCCTGGTGATGTAAGTAGCAGTCCAGTCATCCTTGCTCCACATCTAGTATCCTCTAGTATGTTTGTTTGTGTGCATGTATGAGTTTATGTGCACCACATGCATGCAGATGCCCAAGGAGGCCAGAGGGTGTTGGATGCCCTGAAACTGGCATTGCAAGCAGCTATGCCCTTCCTGATGTGGGTGCTGGGAAGTAAATCCAGGTCCTCTGCAAGAGTAGGACACCCTAGTAATTGCTGAGGCATCTCTCCAACCTTTAAAAACAAATAATTTTGCACATATAAAGTATTTAGAAATCTTGGGTACAGGCTATGCACTCCATAAAGATATGTATATTATAAATTATCTTGCACAAAAAATGTTTAATACACTTTTTGAAAAATAGTTTCAAAATAGAAATTGGAATAACAAAACATGTTAAGTTCATTTCTGAAAAACAGACTCAATGCTAAAACACAATAAAATATTTTAATAGATAATTCTAGCTAAAATTGCTTTCTAATTTTTCTGGCAAAAGGTTTTATGATTTTTAAAAGCTCATTTTAATTAGATTAGAACCCACAGTTGGAATATCTTGAGGTGCCTTCCCTAGCTCCTTAAACTTAATTGCTTTTTTCATCTCACACAGCATCTATTAGGGACTTGTGTTGTAATGACTTGTTTGCATGTCTTGTCTGTCTCCACCATGCTATCTCGAGCTCCTTGTAAATAAGCACCAAGCTTTGTTTAACTTTCCTGTTCTCCGACATACAGCAGACCAGTTAGACATTAAAATCACCATAAATAAAGCAAAAGCCCAAACTCTTACATCACGGACTGTCCATAGGTGGCGAAGGGATTGATATTTGTATTGTTTAAAAAGATATATTCTATACTGAAATGTAACTTTACATTTTTTAAAATTAAGAAGATGCTAATTACAGCAGGAAGAACTTTTCATAGTCATAGTTTTTGATTGGTGGTTGTGTCTTCAGGGGAGAAAACCATCATGGAAAACTTGCAAAACTGAGGGGTGTGTGTGTGTGTGTGTGTGTGTGTGTGTGTGTACATTTGTATATGTGTACACATTTATGTGCAAGTGAAAAGACACTATTTATACTTAGGAAGATGATATCTTTGAAAAATACTGTTCTGAGGTAGCCTTGGAGAGAAAGGGATGGCTGGGCCTCTTGTGTTCTCTGGGCTCCTTGTCCAGAACTGTCTCCATCCTGGTCTCCAGAGGGCGCTACTCTTCCTAAGCCTGTTTTGGTTTAAGCAGATGCAGTATCATTCCCATTGGAGTTAAAACACTTGGTTAGTCCCAGATGGCTTTTCCAAACAGTTAATTGGAAAAGAAACACAGGGGGGTATTGAATATGGACTATAAATGACTTTGCTTATAAAGGACTGTTTTCTTATTTCATAGCAAACCAGCTTTGATTGAGTCCCATATGAAATTTTAGGACTGAAAGAAAACCCCACAGACTTCTCTTCTGTCTACATCCTTCCTGAACATCCATGCCAGTACCATTCTGCTCTTTCAGTCTTGGCCATGGGTATGGGAAAAGGTGACTTCCTTATCAGTATATCCCAAACCATTCTGGGAGACCTCATTTCTCAGCTGTATGGATATGGACTTATTTTGGCACAAGATCAGTCTTCGATTCAGGAACTAAAGTTGGTAAATTTTGCAGAGTTCCAAAATCAAATCAAGCAAATATTAAGTGCAATTGTTTCCTCACATTACACATTGTGAAAAAAAGGAAAGCAAAATAAAAATAAAAAGATTTGTTTTTATTTTTATTTATGTTTGTGTGGAACTGTGTGTGTATATGTCTGTATGTGGAGGTGCCTAGAGTTTCTGGGAGGTTGTAAGCTGCCCTATACGGGTGCTGGGAACCAAACTCAGGAACTTTATAAGAACAGCCAGTGCTCTTAACCACCAAGTCCTCTTTCCATCATACTTCCATGATCCAATCATTCATGAACTTAAGAAAATAGTTTTAAAGAGATAACCATGGCTCTTCATTTCTGCTATTTCTATCTTCTCCTCCGCACTTCTCAGCAAGACTTTAAAATCTTTGTTGCCGCAGACATGCAGATAGAAGAGGGGCCATTACCATTGTTAGAAGTCTTTATTTTTTCTCATATTTTCCATCCTGACTGCAGCTTCCCCTCTGTCCTCTCCTCCCAGTCCCTCCTCCAACATCCTCCCTCTCCCTAGATCCACTCCTCCTCCTTTCCCTTCAGAATAGAGCAGGCCTCTCAGGGATACGAACCACACATGGCATAACAAGTTACAGTAAGACTAGGCACATACCCTCATATCAAGGATGGACAGGGCAATCTAGTAGGAGGAAAAGGCTCCCCAAAACAGGCAAAAGAGTCAGAGACAGTCCCCACTCCACTGCGAGGAGTCCCACAAGAACACCGAGCTTCACAACCATAACGTATATGTAGAGGACCATAGCAATTCTCATTTTTAAGCCTTAAGCATTACTGAGCCAGAAGCAAAATAGAATATGGTGTCAGTTGGAGCCAGCTTCTGCCTGTCCAAGGAAGACTGGGAAGAGACAGGGTACCAGTCTCTCTGCAGCACTAAAGACAGTAATAAAATGTTTACATGTCTAGGTTGTTTGTTCTATGAGAATGCAGTGCATCTTAGAGTTCTCCATGATATAATGCAATGAAGACAGTCCAGAAAATTTAGCAACTCTGGAGGCACAAAGGTGCCTTTTCCTGGAGCCTTCAACTATTTTAGAATGTGGAGTATTTCCCAAGGTCCCACTGAGATGTGAAAATTTTCCTGCAGTTGAGAATCAAAAGTTGCACATATTTGGCAGACTCTATGACATTCAATCATCTAAAACTATTTATTTCTTCTTCCTCTTCTCCTCCTCCTTTTCCTCCTCTTCCTTCTTTAAATCACAATTGATCATGGATATACAGAGAAACAAAGGCTCAGTATCCTCATTAATTTTTACTGCTGACTTGATACAATTTAGAATAATCTGGGGGAAGAGAGCATCCTAAAAAATTACTGCTCTCAGATTGATCTAAGACCATGCTGGTAGGGATGGTCCTGATTGTTGATTGACATGGAAAGGGCCCACCCACTGTGGGCAGTGCTGTCCTTGGGCACACGGTCCTGGGCTGTAGAAGAATGATAGATAAGCATAATCTAGGGAACAGTGTGTTTCCAAGGTTTCTGCTCCAGGTATTGCCTGAGTTCTAAACTCCATCTTCTCTCAGTGATGGGTGGTAGCTAGGAAGTGGAAAGCAACCAAACCCTTTCCTTCCCAAGCTGCTTCTGGCCATGACCTTTACCACTGAAACAGAAAGACAAACTATTACACTCAATAAAAAACATTTTCTCTTGTTGTTTTCTTTGGAAGAGGTATGGATGTGGAGGGCAACATTCAAAACAAGATAAATGGGAAGTAAACATTTATTGAAAATAGCTTTCTTGATGTATAAATAGAAGTCATGCAATTATCCTAACAGACAGTTGAGGCATAATTAGTGCTATTAACCAAATTCGGTTTTCAACATACCCAGAAAAAAAATGGGCCAGTGTAATAGAATTGAGGCTATTTAACCTGAGACTTGCCTTTTCATTTAGCCCTAGATATTCCTTCAGCTGTCATGCCCATGTTTTTTAAAAAGTAAAACATATTAAGATATTTCAAATCTCTAGATTTCTTTTTCTCTGATAAGCTGACTTATATTTAGCTTGTTCTTATATAGTTGTTACCACCATCCAGTGTTGCAAAGAATTCACACCAACAAAACACATGTGTCACTTTGATGAAATGTATAACTAATCTCAACATTATATGAAAATCCAAGACACAGTTACAAAAATAGGCAGTAGTATGGGTAGTATGAATAATCAGCATTTCCACAGTTAAAGCTGTATCACCATTTCCTTAATGATTTCCTATTCCCAAATTTTCCAAACGATAACTTTTCGAAAGGACTTATTTTTATTTATTATTTGACAATTTTATAATGCACACAGTGTATCTTGATCATATACGCTCCTACTCCCTCCCTCCAACTCTACATTCTCCCTCAACACATTGCCATCCCAACCTCATGTCCTGCATCTTTATCTCTGTCTTTCTGTCTGTCTGTCTCTCTCCCTCTCTAACTCCCACTTAGTCTAATTAATTCTGACCATCTAGGCACATCAGTGTGTGGTTGTCCCCTGGAGCATGGGCAGCCTACCAGAGATCAGTCCCCCAGTTTAAAGTGATTCTCACCGCTTCAGTACCCATCAGCTGCCAGTAGGGAACGGAGTCTCACCAGCCCCTCCTCAATCCATACTAGGTTTTTTAAGTGCCTTTACCTTGTGATCGTCTTCATGTCTTGTACCACAGCAGGTAATTATACCGGCTTCGATTTCATGTGTGCAACAGCCCTGTCATGTCCAGAGGCCAAATTTGATAGCATTCCTCCCCATCATCTGCCCAGTACATTTCCCCCCATCTCTTCCACAATGTTTCCTGAGTCTGTGTGTGTGCGCGCGTGCGTGTTTGTGTGTGTGTGTGTGTGTGTGTGTGTGTGTGTGTGTGTGTGTGTGTTGGGGGTTAGGGTTGATACAGATAGCCTTTCTGTGACTAAGACCCATAGTCACTTATTATGAGCATTTTGAGCAGTTAATATTCTCTATATTAACTACCACCCTCTGAATAAGACACTTCTCCAATGAAGACAGAGAGACGCACGGATCCATTTATTAATATTTCAAAGGCACTTTGACAACATGACCACAGCAGCAAAACAACACAGGTAAGTTCCTTTTCTTGGGCCTGTGACGTCTGAAGCCATGTGTTTTGACCATGTTTACAGTATTACACATGAATTCTCTCCTTGGAACAGGACTCAACTCGAGCTGAGAGAATGGTTGGATAGTCCCAGAAATAATCTTGCCACTATTACACCCTTGGGCACACCTTGTCTGTTAGGTGAATATGCAAGACTAGTGCTGGGTATGACAAACGGGGCTTTCTTGTGGTGTGTGTGTGTGTGTGTGTGTGTGTGTGTGTGTGTGTGTATGTGTGTGTGTGTGTAGCAAGTACTCACTGAAGGATTTTCAGACAGGAGAGTTAACCTGTTATTGTCGCATCGAGACTTCTTTGCTTGGTCATCCTACCAAGAGGAATGATGAACCCCTCTATCCACAGGGTAAAATGACTGAGAATAAAACGCATGATTCTCTCTGTATTAGCTCCATTCACCAACCAAATGAACTCACCATGTACAGACTGTTCTGCAGAAGGTGTTAACTCACAATGATTCAAATTAACATTAATATTTGCAGACATTGCCTTTCATTTATCTTAGCTCATTTACTTTATCATAAAATAAAGCTGAATTAGATATTACTATATGCTGGAGAGATCTGAAGTGGCTCTGTAGTTCAGCAAGCCTTGTAAGGCGTTAATCTTCATTACCAATGAGACATTTGGTAATTTCTCCAGGATACACCACTTGAGTTACAAGAGTTCTCAAGGGAAAAGATAAATGCTTTGAGATACAAACGTTGTGCATGTTGGGGGGGGGTGTGGATTGTGAGAAAGGATTCCTGTGGACCATTTAAGACTGTAGTCCAGAAAAAAACTGGAAACATGATGGCTCTGATTCTTCATGTTTCCTGTAGCTATGGATTTTGGCATTATTCTCCCATACTAGTGTTAAACTTGTGTACGTGACCAAAGGCCAGTTGAACAGAAGATGTGGCTCAACAGTTCTACATTCCCATTCACTCCCTTCGACCATCGCTGTGACAGGGGAACACAATGAAGGTACCTGACTGGAGAGATGTAAGAAAGGAAAAGATCACCTCAGGTCAGCTAACCCCCGTCTACCACTGATTGTCAAGAACCACAAGCGAGGCTATCCTAGCTCAACTGAACTCAACTGTAATCAGCAAGCAGCATGCTGCAGGTACAACCCTAGCTCTGGGAAACAATGGCTGTCACAAGTGCCAGTTTTAGGATGGTTTTTTACATAATTGTATCGTGGCAACAGCTGATAGACATAGACGCTTATGTTCTTGAAGTGAGCTCTGTGGGTCATGTGAGGAAGCAGCAGATTTCAATTTCAGTTTTTCATTGGCAGCGATGTCAACGAGAGGGTTGCCATGAAGATAAGAAGTTGAGCTTCAACTCTAAGGCAATTTGTTTTCAGACGGCATTAAAAAAAAAGAAGAGGAAATAAAATAAATTTCAGTAAGGCCACTGATTTAATGAAATGTAGGGTATGTGTTGCCTTGGTTTGTTATGTAGTTTCTCTGTGCTTTCTTTTTGCACATCTGTAACGCTGGAATGCCTGCTAACGGCTCCACAGCCACGGAAGTTGTATGAGGCGGGTGTATAAATACACTAACAGGAATTCTGAGATATAACCTCCAGCCATGGCTGCCAGCTGTTATTGTATAATGGATGGAGGAAAAGCCAAAGCAGCATCGAACCATGTGGCAAGTTTCACAGCACTATGTAGGACACCAAATGGGGTGTTCTAGCCACGTGTTAGCAAGACTTTTGTTATTGTGGTATATACCTGAGAAAAACAACTTCAAAGAAGGAAAGACTATTTTGGCTACCAGTGCCAGGGGATTTGGTTTATGTTGGCTGGGAGAACGTATTAGAGGACAGAGGCTTCCATAATAGCAGCCATGAAGCAGAGAGTGTCTGTGCTGGCAAGCTTTTGTTTTGTGAAGGACCAAGTCTATTAGTTAGTGATGTCTAAATTCAAGTTATGCCTTTCCCTAGTCCCTTTAACTAATCCTTTCTGGGAAGAATCAGGCCCTGAAGTATACTTCACTAATAATCCAGGCATCTATTAATGTAATCAAATGGCCAATCCAGCTTAACCATCTTGCTGACTTGATACCCAAACATGCCTTCTTACACAGACTCTAGAAATATAGACAAAGACAAGATTATGCTGATAATATATTAGTTCTCTATACTAACATGATGTAACTAACCTCCACACAAGCAAACTGCATTCATTCCTTAAGCCTTGTGTCAACAGTTACACTCTTACTCAAAGATCCAAGTCTGAGTCTATTCTGAGACTCAAGGCAAGCTTTTACCTGTGATTCTTTGTCAAATATAAGGAAAGCTTGTACTTCCAACTTGCAATGGCATAAATATTTTCAACCCTAAAGGGAAGGATGGGGGCATATGAAGAAGAGATGAGACAAAACTGGAATGAAAGAAGCAGGAAAAGTGTTAAGTCCATTAAGTCTTGTACCCCCAAATTTGGCATTCAGAGAGAAAGAGAGAGAGAGAGAGAGAGAGAGAGAGAGAGAGAGAGAGAGAGAATATTTTACACCAATGGGTTTTTTCTCACCCTCACCCCTTTTATTCTACACAGACTTTCAGCCTGTTGCATGATATTGCTCACATCGGGGAGGGACGTTCTTCTTCTAGAATACTATCACAGACACACTTAAGGCATTTTTTTTTTTTACTAATCACTCAGACATATCTCAATGCAATCAAGTCTACAGTATAAACCATCACAAGCCATTGTAAATGGCTTGCTTCTTTTCCGGATGTTTAAAAGCATGATATTAGGTGCAAATCCATCCAACAAAAGAACAGAAAGCTATAGAGAAGAACGGACTTGCATTTTATTTTGTGACAATGGGCAAGCCGTGGAGCATTTCTGGAATTTAATTTCTCAATCAGCAAACGAGGGCTTGGTTGAACAGGTGGGCGAGTAGAAACTGCACACTTAAATTCATTGCGTCTCAGCCTGTATCTTAGTCTCATTGTCCCCCAACTAAGTAACTGATCTCATGTCTCACTCTGATGAGCACTTTTCTTAATGCTTTAATGGTTTAGATGGCAAAAAAGAATGTGATAATGTTTTAAGCAAAACCATAATCCTTTATACAAAGACAGAGAATGTGACATATGTTGGCAATGGATCTACTCCATGCTGGATATTGTACAGCTCACTGAAGGCTTGCAGACACAAGTTTGCTTCCTTTTCACATCTGTGGTGTCCTGGTAGTGAGGACAAGGACAACAAAGAATCAGGGAAAAATACCATGTTTAAAAATGCAATTTTTCTTTGCAGAAAACACTAGTGTTGTTGATTATTGAGATAGACTATCCAGATTTCTTAGGTTTATGGTCACTGGAACATAGGATGTCCTAAAATCTTATTTCTCCAAAAAGTATAGAAATAGAAAGTCTTGTTATCCCTAACTGAAAAGTTATATTTTTAATGTCTAAACAAGAAATTAAAAAATGAGGTTATCCTTACTGGTTTATTGCGTCTCCACCCACTGCTGAGTCTCAGCATAGAAGACTCTTCCAGCACACAGGGCCAGAAGAGCAGGACGTTGGCGGAGACAGGGGTACCTGCTCCACTCTGGTTCTTGTGAGCTTTGGGTTCTAGAAACATCAAAGTCTGGTGTTTTTGAACATTTTCAGAACCAGTTTTCCAATGGCTCAGTGAAGACATCAGCTCAGGGAAGCTGCAACATGGAAGTCTGATTTTTCTTTCTTGAATCTTCCTGCTGAGATTTTGACAACCTCTGCCTCTCTCTTTAACCTTTATTTCCTCCCTGGTAGCTGCTTTTCATATTTGACGTTTCTGAGATATATTATAGTCTAGTTATTAAATTATGTAGTTATCAAAATCCACATTCAGTTATCTATCCCATTCAATTTTCTAGGTATAAAAATTGACAGAATATACCATATATTTCTGATATACTTTAAGTATATGAATATTGAATAGGATGATGATGTTTTGTATATATAGCCATCAGTTGTAGCCAGAGGTAGAGAACATTTTAAGTTCTCAGAGGGTTGGCCTTTGATATTTTTCTTTTCTTATTGTGTGTGTGTGTGCGCGCGAGCGCTCCTATTACACAGCATACCTAAAGAGGTCAGAGGACAGCTAGTGAGAATCAGTTCACTCCATCTACTGTAGATTGCTGGGACCGACTGACTCAGAATTCAGGCTAGGGGGCAGTGCTCTTTACTCACTGAGCCAGATCTCTGGCCTTGAATATTATATATCTTCTTTTATAGTTAATATTTCATGGACAACAACATCTATTGAATCTTACATTTATCATTAATGGAATCCTTCAATGTCCAGTTTCTGTATGTTTTATTGGCTTCTTTAGCTGAATATATTTTTGGGTCCCATCAATGTTTTCCTGTGGTTACTTGTCCTGATTTACTAATGTTCTATATCCTATCATATTTACATGACAGTATATTTATTCAGTGTCTTGTTATGAGACATTTAGTCTGTTCCTAGTTTAAAGTTATTTTAAATACAATTTTTATAAATTATGTCTATACAGTTTTTGGTGACCCATAAACACTCACTTTAGAGTACGTATCTGGGAATGGAATTGTTAGTATATATATTTGTTTGGATTGCCAAACAGTTTTCCAAAGGAATTTTATTCATGTGTAGTCTTGCCTGTGATGTATAAAAGTTTAAAGTGATTAACGTTTTTGATATTATCTATTTAAATATTGCTTCTTTCTCAACTTCCACCCATTCTCTTTTTGGCATTTGGTAGAGTTTTTAAATTATTATTTAAAAATATTTTCATGTAATTATTTATCATATTTTCAACTCCTTCAACTCCTCCAGATCCTCCCCACCTTCCTAGCCAACCAACTTCATTTTCTTTCTCTCTCAAAAAAGAAAAAACCCAAACCTAAACTAAAACAACAAAAAAAATGTGAAAACAAACAAAACTTAAAAAAAAAGCTATACATTTTTGTATGTGTGTGTGTGTTGACTAACTACTCCTGGGCGTGGGGCCTGCCCTGGGGTATGGTCAGTGCACCCAGTGATGTTCCATTGGAGGAAATAGATTTTCCATTTCTTTATTGGTATCAATTATAAAAAGCTTCTTGGTTAGGAATGGGACTTTGTGTCCACTTCCTCTTTACAGTGCTGGGATTTTGTATGACTTGAACCTGTCCAAGTCTTCTGCCTGTGGCCACAGTCTCTGTGAGCTCATATGCACACTACTTCTGCTGTGTCTGAAACACACTGTTGCCCTGGAGTCCTCTACCACCTCTGGCTCTTACAATCTTTGAACCTCCTCTTCTACACAGCAGTTTGAGCAATGCACGGATCTATGTGTGTAACAGAATGGCATCAGGAGTCATTTTACTGTTATGTTCCTTGAGCAGAATAGTAGTAGTGGGCTTTCCCCTAGGTCCAGGATGTATATGGTCTCATGTTCCTGGCCATTTTAGCAGGGTCAGTTATGGGTTCTATCTCATGGAGTGGTCCTTACATCCGACAAAAAAGTGGCTGATTACCCCTATGACCTTGGTGCCGCTATTTCACCAGTATATCCTGCAGGCAGGTTGTTGTTATAGGTTTGTAACCGTGATTGATGATTACCTTTCTCTTCCGGTTGCGTACAGAGTGCCTTCCTGTACCATACGTGCTAATCAGTAGGGGTAAAACTTCTAGCTGGGCTCCAGCTTGACTTCTCCATGTTCAATGGACTATGTAGGTGTTGTCTTTAGCAATAGGGCCTTACGATCACTTTGTAGAGAGCAACCAATAGCTTTGGCAACAGCCAGTGAAGTTTGGAAGTTTTTGTCCTGTATGCTATTTAACATTAAAAAAAAATTCTTTATTCCTTGAGACATTTATACATGTATACAGTATATTTTGATCATATCCATTCTTCACTACTTCCCCTCCTACACTTCCTTTATCCCTTTCCTTATTTTCATACTTCATGTCTTCTTCTTACTTACTTTTTTTTTTTTTAAGAATCAACTGAATCTAGCATTGCCATCCACCCGAGAATACCAGGGACTATACTTCTGAAACAAACTGACTCTCCCTCTGCCATCAGTTAACAACTGCCAATAACTCCTCAGCTAGGGGCAGGGCCTTAGGATCTCCCACTCAGTCCATTCTAGAATTTTTACTGCCTGGATCTTGTACAGGTCTTATACAAGCAACCATGTCTGTGGTCAGTTGTGGGTGCAATGGCTCTGTCATGTCCAGAAGACACTGTTTTGTGGGAGATGTCCCTGCCCTTCGGCTCTTAACAATCTTTCCACCCCCTCCTCCATGACGTTCTCTGAGTTTTGGGGTGGGATGGGCATGTGATAGAGATGTCCCATTTAGGGCTCAGCACTGTAAAGTCACTTACTCTCTGAACTTGGGCCAATATTTGAGAATGTGGATCAGTATGTATTCACTGCCAAGGGAAGCGTCCATGATGAGGAGTAAGAGCTGCACTAATTTATGAGTACAAGGGTAAGGATTTAGAAGGCAGTTTGACACTATGTCTATTTGGCCAAATAATAGTGGTGGGTTCTCTCCTGGGACATAATTTAGGGGAAAATGATGAGAGAATAAAGAAGAGGAGAGAGTGGGTAGGGGGAGAATAACTAGTAATATTTTTTTAAAAAGCTGTATGGAAATCTATTTTTATAAGCTTACACACACACACACACACACTTAATTGGAGTTACATGAGGCAGGTAGTGCTCTTCCCAGAAGCCACAGATTGTTAAACAAATATCCAAGTTTCACAGTGCCAGACATGAGACCTCCCTTTGAATTTTTGGTCAGATGCGTCTCAGAGACCATGAGACTAATTCAGGCTATTGACATTGCTCTTGGTTCCTCACCAGAACTTGATGGCAAGATGCTGTTGTTGAAAACACTGAACACTCTGATCACTGGGCATGGAGAAAACAAGCTCATATATGTACCTGGAAGCTTCTACCTTCTGGCTAGCTTTCACAATGCTGGGAGGTGCTGTGTAGGCTGATGGTGAAGGACAGTCCTCAGCAGTCTTACCCAGATGTGGACCTGAAAACCACAATACTGACTTGCCTGTCAAGATGTGCATATCGGTTTAAAAAAATGGTATAAGAGTTACAGGAATAAGTAACAGCCTTCCTATTTGCATTGAGGCTCACAGGAAGGATCTCATGCCTACCATTGTAAACGTGGTTAAGAGCCTGTGGCTGGGGAGAATATACGCATTAGGAGAACATAGTCCTATCGTCTTATTTTATTAAACTCTTTTCTTTGCTTAAATTTTCTTTGGCTTACTTTCAATCTTGTTCACTTTTCTGTTGCGTGTCCAGTTTGCTGTTGAACTCCTTTAATAAATTTATAATTTTAGAATTAAATTATTAACTTCTAGAATTTCAGTCATATTATTTCTATGAAAATCCTTCATATCTTCATATGTATTAGGTATTTTTAAACATAGCAGTCATACCTATTCAAAATCCTCCTGATAGCTACTCTGCCTGAAATACCCAGGCATCCATTTTGATTTCATTTCCGCTAAGCTATGTACTTATAGGCTTATAGATTTGAATGCTTGGCCATACAGGAGCAGTACTATTTGAAAGCATTCAAATCTATGAGCCTACACAGCCCATTTTCATTCAAACCATCACAGTAGTACATGGTGAAATCTATGATTGTGAAACCAGAAAAGCAGAGGAAAAAATAGTAACAAAAGCTACTTCTTCATAATGTATGAACATCAAACGTATACTAACTTCTGTGCCTCGAAAAATAACTTTGAATCCAACACTGAATCATGGACTAGTCTTTTGAAACATATTTTAAAGAGTGAGTGCACTCAGCATTGTATGCAGTACAGACCTTAGAAGGTGTGGTCTCGTTGGAGGAAGTGTGTCACTGGGGATGGGCTTTGAGATTTCAAACGTCCAAGCCAGGCCCAGTGTCTCTCTCTTTCCCTGCAGATTCAGATGTAGACCTTTCATCTACTTCTCCAGCGCCATGTCTGCCTGTGTACCACCATGCTCTCTGCCATGATGACAACGGACTGAACCTCTGAAACTGTGAAGCAGGCCCCAGTTAAATGCTTTCCTTTGTAAGAGTTGCTGTGGTCATGGTGTCTCTTCACCGTGATAGAATATTGTCTAATGCAGCCATTATCGTGACTTCTGCTAGATTCGTGTTTAATTTGCTTTTCTTTTTCTAGTTTTTTTCCTAATAAACTCTGACAAGAAATGTTTCTTTTCTAATACAAGCTTTTTATACTACAAAATCCCCCACATATAAACTAGTAATTTATTCTCACACTTTTGATATGGGGTGTGTTTTTAAAATTCCTTTGAGCTTTCATTTTAAACCATTAGCTATTTGGAAGTATCTAGTAATCTTCAACTGTTGGAAGATTTCCATGTTTTTCTCTTAACTCTTCTTTATTTAGTCTATAGTCCAAAAACATTCTTTATGTAGTATTTATATTTTCTTTTTCTTTTGTATTTAATAGTGAAAAGCAGAAAAAGGAGATTTGTTTAATGTGGCCTCACTGGGAAAAGAAACAAAGAGATCCAGAGGCCCCCCCACCCAAATCTGTGTTTGCAGTCCTGTCATGTGGGTAGTTTTCTTTTTGTCCTGTATAATATAGTTTTATTAATGAAAAAAACCCCTGACTCACTGCAATCTTGCCTCAGCTTCATGAGTGATAATATAATAAGCATGCACTATTAGGCTCACCATGATGAATATTTTGATATTGTTGGGTGGCGGTGACACTGTTCTATGATTGTCCATTAGATCAAGTGGTTAATGGTGTCAAGGTGAGCTAGTAACTTACCGATTCTGTTTGCTTTGCCTCCTATTTCGGGTTCCTGAAGTTTTGACTCCAGCTGTATATTTTCTTTTGTCTCTTTTCAGTTCCCCCAAGTCTCCCCCATTTGCTTTACATTTCTAATCTTAGATGCATACTCCTTTAGGACTCAGACGTCTTCTCAGAGAACCGACTTCCTTGCTCTTAGGTAATGTCTCTTTTCAGTGGTGCTAGTCCTAGCTTTGAAGTTACCTTTCTGTGGTGCTGAAAGGCTTGCCACCCTTCCCTTCATCAGGTTTTGCATAACACGTGTTTCTACTCTTTTATTTCTAACATATCCATATATTTTATTTTAAACAGGCCTCGTATTGACAGAATATATGCTTTCAATTAATTGAATAACACAATATTTAAATGGGTGGTTGCATCTTTCACACTACTTTCTGTTTTTACCATCTGGTTCTTCCTTTTTCTTCCGTAGTTTAATTGAACATTTATAAGTTTTGCTTAAGATTTTCTGCTGATTTATTATTTACATCTCTCAAAAATCAGTGGTTGGCCTGGGGTTTGTAATAATCTTGTTTAATCAATAAGGCCCCATTGTTAAATACTGCACTCGTTTATGTGTAGCGTAGAGACTTTGTAACAGTATATTCTCTATTTCTCCCCATTCTTTGTGTTACCATCATACATTTTAGTTTTACATTTTCTATAAACATAAATAAATTTCATTAGATTATTCTTTCTGCCTATAAGAGTTTATTCTGGGGCCTGAGGAGACTGCTAATGGGTAAGGTGCTAGCTAGCTGTGCAGCTCTGAAGAAGAGAGTTCAGCTCTCCAGCACCCATGTAAATACTAGATGTGAAGGGGGACACTTGTCACCCTAGTGCTGGGTGATGGAGACAGGAGGATCCTGGGGCTTGCTGCTCAGCAGTCTAGCCAGTCAGTGATCTTCCAGTTAAAAGCAAAGCTCCTTTTTAAATATTAAGTTTTTTCCTTTCGTTTAAGTGAGACTGGTCCTCTCACTCTCTTCTTCTGGGACTAGAACTGTAAATTCTGAGGAATGTGTACACTAGATACATTGACGGGTATTGATACTATCTTCAGGTGCCATGATTTTACTCTTTCTTTTTTCTGCTTCTCCACTTTGTCTTTTCTGTTTTAGTTGATGTAATTTCTATTGATCTATCACCCAATTATTTTGAGCTTGTTCATGCTTTCCTAAGAGTTGTCAGCTCTTATGATGAGCCTGTCCAAATAGTTTTTGTTTTTTTTGTTTGTTTGTTTGTTTTTGAGACAGTCACTATTTAGCCCTGGCTGGCTTCGATCTCACAGAGATCCACCTGCCTCTGCTTTAATACTGAGATTAAAGGCATATTTTTAATTTCTAGTATTTTCAACTGATTTTTCATTATCCTTTCTATATCTCTCCTGAATTTTGCCCACTGATTTGAATGTTATTCATCTCTTTGATTAGACTTTTCCATTTCCTGTGTATGAATTTCACTATTTGTGCCATATCTGAGTGTGGTTATGAAGATTATTTACTTTTCAGTTGCCCATTGTTCTTGCTTGTGGTATGTGCTATAATTTTGTTATTGAAGGGGGCATCTTGATTAGGAAAGCTAGGCACTTTGCAACTTTTATGGCTGGAAGTTGTTGTGTTTCTTGTTAGACCTGAGATGGAGGGGTTTTAATTAGTGAAATGAAGCCTCAACTAGGTTGAGGTTTATTGTGTTTGCCGTTAACTCTGGATCTTGCTTGGATTGTTGACTCCTCCGTGGTGCTCCCTTCCCACAAGCTTTTGTGTTGATCCTGGCCCTTTCTCGGGGTAGGATTTTGTTCCCTCCCTAAGTTTCAAATGGTGGTCCACCCTGCACTTTGGGTCTGGCCCTGCAGTTTGAGGCGTTGTTGCATAGAGAGATAAAGTAGAAGGTGCAAACACAGCCCTGTGTCCTCTCAAGGTATCTAATCTGCAGGAGGGACACTTCCTTGAAACTATTTTTAATCTTTTCTGGATCTGGGCTTAGTCCACAGAGAAGGTCTAAGCTATGGTATCACTTACAGTCCGTATTTCCTGGGAACTTTATCTTCTTTCGGGAGTGTACTTAGTCTCTGCCAGTTTGCCAGCTCCTCTAATTTAACTTTTGCTGGTTTTCAGTTGCATCTGTTTAAGTAGGCCGTTGCTTATGCCTTACTACTTCCGTGGGCACCTGCCATCTTTGAGATTTTGAGCTAGATTATTGCCCTGCAATTTCAGCTTCAAATGATTTCAAGAAAACTTGTGAATTTGTTTGGCTCTGTTGCATTAGATGGGTATAAATGTCACTCTTCCCTGCTCTCTGTATTCCTGGGTGAAAAACTACATTGGATATTAATAAAGTGTCTTTGTAGGGATGATCAGAATTTCATATTTTCTTGCAAATTAACAACCAAAGATTTTGTGGGGCCTAGAAAAGGAAGAGATCCACAAGTAGATAAAGACGTGTTATATTTTGTTCCTAAAATACATGCAAAGAGCTTGCTCTCACACTCCCAGCACTCCAGCTGAAGGTAGGTGGTGAGAGTGCCAAATTCTTTGGAATCATCGATGAAATCCTTTCAAAGCAATGAGGGGCTGATGTTCTCAACTCATGTGTTGCGGGGTTGTCATTAAGGCATCATGTCATGGCTTCAGTGCCAGGCAGCACGTTTTCTTGCTTCGTGGTTCCTAAGATAATAGCGCTCCTTACAATGAGCTGCACTCCCATACTGTTGGCCACGGCGTAGGGCTGTGAGTAGGGAAAATCTCAGAAGACTTTCAGGTTGGTGCCAGGAAAAATGAGGTGTGTGTGTTTACAGAAGGCTGACACATTAAGCCTTTGAAGTTGATTTAGACCAAAGTGAATTCATTGAGGAGGTTACTAGCTGTTACCTTGAATAATGGGCAAGAGGAGTTCGAAAGGTTCTCAACGTAGATGAGTTCTATTTTCACTGGGGGGAAACATACACCACAAGTCCCAAAGCATCTGAGAAGCCCAGCATGGGCTGTAGGTGCCTTAGGAAGGAATGTGACAGGAGAGATGGGGGATCAGAGGCCAGTGGATGGAAACAGCTGAACACGGATGTTTCTGCCGCACGGGCCTCTCACTCCTATCTAAGCCAGTCTGTTCTTCCCACATCGGTGTAAAAACGATGAAGTAAGTGAAACTACATGAGAAGGAACTTCTAACCTGATTTTCTAACCTGAAGGAAATTAAACTTCTTTGATAACCCTGTCACGTGTGTCTAGGGAGAATTCTTAGTCAGCAACTTGACTTTGCTCATTCTGCATTTTGAGTGCCGTGAAATCCTGAACTTTGACCTCTTGGACTAAACTTTTCCATACTTAGAGACAATGCTTATGAGACAAGGCTTCCATCACTTACTGGAGTGTTTTAGGTCTTACCATGGTTTTCTTTAAACATCATTCTCCAAAAAAAAAAAAAAAAACAAAACAAACAAACAAACAAAAAAAACCAAAAACCAAAAAACAAAACAAAACAAAAACCCAAAAAACTCAGTAATTTTCAAGACAAGTGAAATGGAGAATCATACAAAATTGAGGATCCATCCTTCAGGAAATACTCAATATCTTGACTTCATATTAGTATTTTAACTTTAATCATGAATTGTAAATACAAGGTAAAATTTGAACAGGCTCCATGTCGGCAACCAAAGGTAAAATTAGTATCAGATAAATACTTACTCTCCTTGAGTATAGTTTTATCATTCATAAAAATTCCAAGTGAGAAAGATGCCACATGCCAGTGTATTTTTTTGTGTGTATGATGTATTTCTTTGGTAGTATTTTAAATAACAGGGAATACCAAAAAACTGATCATTATGTAGGGATTTAACCTCAGCTAGCTATTTTATAACCAATGCTTTATTCCAGCTCTATAATTAACATCTAAAATTAACATTTTCAACATGACTTTAAACATTAAAGAATCTAAGGCGATATAAATACTTAAAGCACTATTGCTTTGCACTTTTTGGTCCTTTCAGAACGGAACTAAAGGCAGCCTCTCTCCACATGAAATATGGCACAGGACCTGATTTGGAACTGTTTTATAGTTTTAAGTATTTTTTGTGCAATTGGGTGTAACTATTTCCATATGTTTATGAAGAGTGAAAGGAGGTAGTGGCAGAGATGCTGAAGCGTTCTGTGTCCCTCACGGAATTAGTCACATGAAACTACCAGCCCTTCTTAGCTTGACTCTATTGCAAGCAGAACTTATCTAGTTTCCATAATACCAACCTGAAGATGCTATTTAATGTGTCATAAACAACTCTTATGAATTTTTATATGATTAAAATGGATTAAAATGATCATAACTATCCAGTGTTCCTTGCTGATTGAATATGCCACTTCTGTTTACTAGGAAAATAAATAACACATGTCTGAGCTCTTTCTGAGAGGTTCCTATTTATTCTGTGGTCATTTCCCACTTACAGTATTTCCAGCTTAATTTCATAAAATAGCTTTTATAGGACTTGAAAAAAGTTCTTACTGTACATTATCTTCAACTATTTTTCATTTGAATTCTGAAGAAACATCTCTCTCTCTCTCTCTCTCTCTCTCTCTCTCTCTCTCTCTGTGTCTGTGTGTCTGTCTGTCTGTCTCCCTCCCTCTGTTTCTCTCTTACTCTGTATCTGTCTCCTCCCCTCTCTCCCTCTCTTGCTTGAGGCATGTTTTGTAGTCAGAATATCAGAAGTGAAACAGCTGCCTGTCTGGCCTGTGCATGAAGAACAGGCAGAATTCAGTTGTTTGAGACTCTTTTCCCTTCTTCAGCATATTACCAATGTTTATGCCTAATCTATAGTTGTCAAACAGAGAGAAATGAGCTTTGCAGTGCATTTGTCTATCACAACACTCATTACGATGAACAAGTATGCGGGAGAATGTTTCCAGCAAGAGAATGCTCATTGTTATCCTTTCTTGAGACATGGATGTGGCCACTGGTGTTGTTTAATGCCTTCGTCCCAATGATTTAAGTTCTGTATATAAAGCACGCCCATGTGCTCTATGTCATGTGTTTGACATACATTCAAATTGAGAGTCACAGCCTATCATCATGCCACCCTGTTTGTGTTAAAACACAAAGTATCTTGGGTTGATGGTGTTTGATCTCCAACAGGGAGCTTTATCCCTGGTCTCTGCTACAACCTCAGTGCTCTGGATCCTGGAACACACTATGCCTTGCATTATAAGTGTGTGTGTGTGTGTGTTTTGTCTTATTTAATTCCATTTCAGTGCATGGACTTCTAGTCTCCTTTCCATTCTCACTGCCTTATAAAAATACATTTGTCTTAGTCAGGGTTCTGTATCTGGAGCAAGAACTGGTGTAGCTGTTCTGCCCCATGCAGTGGAAGCAGCTGCTTCAGGCTTTCTTCATTTAGTGGAATGAGTGCCAAATTCAAATAGAGTCCGTGTCACACCTTTCAAAGCTTCTGTCCGCGTATAGCAACCACACATCTAGCAATGGACCCAGAACCTTCTGGAACATCTTACTTCCTTGGTCAGCTTTTAAACAGTAGGATCCACTGTTTTACGTCAGGCTTACTATTATTGTCAAAAGTGAGAATATCCTTATGCAGTCATTTTTTCTATAGTTTCTCTTAAAAATTACTTAAATTTCCACCTAAATACATGAGACTGTTTCTGACAAAATAGACTCAATTCTTTAAGACTCACATGGAGAACTGTGTGTAGAATATGGTGAGTGATGCTAGTATTGATGATGTTGAGGACTTTGTTTCATACTAGTCCAATGGAACACTTTCATGTCTGTTTTACACACGAGGTACCCGAGGCTCAGTCATATGAATCAGTGAATGATGGTGTTGGACTTCAGACACAGGTTTATCACTCTTAAAAATAAATAACCTTTATTATATCATTCAGCTGAGTTCATCCTAAATATAGTTGTGGATGTCTCATTTTTTAGAAATAGAAACTTGGTTCAAATTCATTTGCATTAAAGAAGAGGCTGAGTGAGCTTTATTTGTAAATGGAGTTGGCAATTTAAATTATATTCTACAGTCAATCTAATGTATAGCAACTGTCTTTGCATTTCCAGATGGGGAAAAAGAGGGCTGTGTGAGTCACATGAGTTTGACTTATCTAGCAGTTAGCAAGTGGAGCGGTATAGCTATTCTGTACTCTTATGCAGGCACATATGCATAGGAGTCAGATATTTTATCTTTCAGGCGTTTGTGTGTAAGAGTTTGCGAGAGAAACCAAGGACATAAATAAGGTTTGAGTTATATACAAGAGATTTTTTTTTCTAAAAAAATAAAAAATTCAGGGCAAAGTCAACAAGACAAGATTGCCTGAGAGGCTCAGGAGAGGGACCATACTGTTCTTAATTGTGGGAGGATTATATTTTTAAATAAAAATATCAGTATATGCTAATTGCACAAAATAATATGTCTCACTGTGACATTTTCAAATATGAAGATTATTTGTCTTGATCACATTCATTCTTTTGCTTTCTTTCTTATGGCTTTTTCCCTTCCTCTTCCTCTCCACACTTCTCTTCTTCTTCTTTCCATCCATCCCTTCCTCTTCCTCTCCTTCCCTGGCTGTGTCCATTTTCCTGCAAACAGCATGACTTCGTTATTCTTTCTGGGTGATTGACATTCCATTTCTTCATGTCTATTTACCCCATTTCACTTGTTTACCCATCTGTTGACATAAATCAAGGCTGACTCCATAGCTTGGATTCTGCTATAGCAGACCTGAGTACATAGATATCTCTGTCCCACCATCCCATATTCCTTCTGGAATATATCTAGCAGAGGTCTGACATGGAAGTTCTATTTTTAAGTTGTTAAATCTTTATACCAGTCTCCCTAGAGGTTGCGCCTGTTAACATCTCCGCAGGATATAAGTTTCCTTTTCCCCTGCATCCTCTCCAGCCCGTGTTTTCTTAATGGTTGTCATTCTGACTCGAGAGAGGTAGAATCCCAATAGAGTTTTAATCTGCACTTCTTTGATGGCTAAGGATGTTGAACATTTTAGAAAATATTTATTGGCCATCGGTACTTCTTTTGTAAATGTGCCTGTGTGATCTAGAAGGAAGCAAGGAAGGGGAGGAGGAACATTGTAGAAAAGGAGAGGAGACAAAAGGTAGAAATTGAAGTAAGAAATCCAAGTGAGATGTGTTGGTCTTCTGAGCATGGGCTCATGTCTGGTAGCTGTCTGTACGATCATTTAACAAGCCCTATGGATGCTGCTGCTATTACCACAGACTCCTGAGTGGAGAACGAACTGATGTGTGGAGGGTGCCACTGCTTATAAGTGGACAAACTAAAGTTCCAGTACAGCAACTCCTTTTTCAGGTCTCGACCTCCATTCTCAAGCTACTGTGCTATCAAATAAAGCTGGTGTCGATGCAAAGTATCAGTACACAGGATGTCAAGGGTCATGTATGTCAGGATGTCAAAGTATCAGTACACATGATGTCAGTACACAGGATGTCAAGGGTCATTTGTCACGTATAGCTCTATGAGTTGTAAATCACAATGGACTTCTGATAATTTTTGGAAAACCAAACTTTTAAAAAATCAACTGGTGCCGGGCGGTGGTGGTGCATGCCTTTAATCCCAGCACTTGGGAGGCAGAGGCAGGCGGATCTCTGTGAGTTAGAGGCCAGCCTGGTCTACAGAATGAGTTCCAGGAAAGGCGCAAAGCTACACAGAGAAACCCTGTCTCGAAAAACCAAAAAAAAAAAAAAAAAATCAACTGTTTCATTGATTTTCTCATTTACTGACTGGATTATTTGATCTTTTGATAGTTACATTGAAAATATGTTTATTAATTCTTTAGAATTTCGTACATAGTATTTTGATCATATTTACCCCCATTTCTCATAGTAACTGCTCCCAGATCAACCACATTTCCTTATCACCCCAACTTTGTTTTCTCTCTCTCTCTCTCTTTTAACCCATCAAGTCCAGTTTCTGCTGCCTCACAGATGTGATGCCATCCACTGGGGCATGGTCAGCATCCCAGAGACCAGCAACTGTCTATATCTCCATAACTAGGGTAGAGAGCACGAACCCCTTCCCTTTCCATACTAGAATTTTGACTGCCTTGATCTTGGCCATGAAACCACAGTTGCTGTGAGTTCATGAGCACCGTGTTCCTGTTATGTGCAGAAGACACTGTTTTGTTCTGATCCTCCCTGACCTCTGGGTCTTACACTATTCCTCCCCACTCCTGTGATGGTCCCTGTGCCCCAAGTCTGTGTGGGGTAGAGATGTCCCAATTGTGGCTGAGCATTCGATTGACAATTCTATTGTCCACTATTATCAGTTGTGCATTTCTGCTTTAATTCCTGTCCAAGCTGCAAATAAACTTTTCTGGTGAGGTCTGAGAGCTGCACTAATCTATGGGCAGAGAGATGAAAATGTAGGAGGCAGTTTTGTACCTGGTTTATTTTACTAGACTAACAGCATTTATTAGACTAATAGTATTCGGCTCACCCATTGGGCCTGTGATCTCAACAGCATGGGTTCCTGGTTGGCAGTCCCAGGCATATGTTTCCTTCTGTAGAGCAGTCCCTAGAGACAGGAAGTGGCTGGTTACTCCCATAACATTCATGACTGTATTGAACCCATGACAATGTCAGTCATTCCTGTAGTTCACAGGGTTTACAGCTGGTTAAGATTGATAATGAACTCATCCACCCACCACAGCATATGCAGCCTTGTCTGGGACTATGAAAGCTAGCCAGCAGGGATCTTCCTAGTCAGTACCAACTTCAATAGAAGGCAGCATGGTTATTTATAAGAAAGATATTGTGCATAAAATGGAAGTAAATATTTTTGACACTTGGGGTACTTGTATTTTGCTGTGGTTGAGAGATAAATAGAAAGTTGAGGCATGAGTTCTTCTTGTTTGTTAAAATATCTATGAAGATTTCCAGTGAGAGGATGAAACTCACTAGGTCCAATGCTGACTCACAACTTCTCAAATCATAATATGAAAACACTCCTGAAGGATATACTGTTGTTCTTTATACAGGCAAAGCTAAGAGGTCTCCAAGTGAAGGACACAGGATAGGGAGGTCTTTTTGAAAGTGTGCTACAAGGGGATGGAAAAATCTCCCCAAGCTACGGATTGTCTTGGAGTTAAGGAGTTCAGTACCCTTGGTTGCTGATGATGTCAAGAGTGTAGGTATGGCGTGTGAATAACTGAGGGGATCTATCAGAATATACACTGCTGGTCCCAAGACATGCTGATTGCGACTGGAGATATGGCTCAGAAGCTAGGAGCTCATGACCAACCATAACCCCAGTTTCAGGGGATCTGACACCTCTTCAGAACTCTACAGACTCTTGAAATCATGTGCTGCACATATATACACTTAGGCACACATACATATACATAAACTAAAATAGATAAATACTTTTCAAAAACATGTGTTGGTACATTTGCAATTAGTCCGGCATGTGTATCAGACTGAGCTGCAACACTGAGACAGTTGTGTCTATTACTCTAGCAAACCTAATGCTTAAAATGTAGTAGTGAAAATAGAGAGAAAAGGCTAGATCTACTCTATACACACAAAGGCAAAAATCTGTCAATACTTACTGGGCATCTATGTATTTTAAACAAAAATTGAGTAATAAAAGCCCATAAAAGAAATGTCCTCTTTTACTATAAATGCCAGTATTTTCACTGGGTCAATCATAGTGATTTAAAGAAACAGAGATTAAGTCATCCAGCATTTATTGAACAACTGCAAGGTGCTAAATGTACTACATATCTTTTCTAGAATTGTCTCTTTAAACTCTTAAAGCAATCTTGAATTAGTGGCACTAGAAGGCCATCAAGTTATCCAAAAGCAAGATAAATCTGTCATCATCAAGTTTGAAAAAAAAAGTATGCACCCTAAACTGCAGCTAAATATTGAAGTTTTGTCCTGAGCAATGAAGAGTGAGATGAACAGGTAAGAGTAGGAAAGGTCAGAGCGTGGAAGGAATACTGAAGGCCACGAATAGAACAGCCTGGTTGGAATACACTGGATGAGGAGAAGCAGATGGAAATCCATATTTGGAAAAGGAAGTTTCACCTAAGTTATAATGTGCCTATGCAGTTTTAAATATCTCTCTATTACCTACCTCTCATCCATCGCACTTTCCAGCTCTACTGAGAGGAAGGTGGCTTTGCTTTCATCTTGACTTTGTGGCTATTTGGTTGATAAAAGAACAAAGATGAAAAGGGGTTTAGCTTCGCATTTTCTCTTTTGTGATGATTTGCTTCCACGAAGAGATGCCCAAGCTACACTATTTGGATCTCATTCATAATCTGTGCCTAATATATTCCACACCTCAGATATGTATGCACATAAAGTCAATTCCAAGCAACTTAAAAGTAACACAGGAAATTCAGGTTAACATTTGTCACAGTTTCCAGCAGAAACAGCCTCTTCTATTTAACTTGTGCTGAAATGAAAATGCTACACCTCATCTCCTCCTTCTTAGTGCAATGCCTTTTTCTATGCCAGCCAAAAATCTCACAGATTTGGACATTGCAAAGAATACTCTCTTTTTGGCCTTTATTGTAAGACACTAAGGACTGTTTTCTGTAAAGGGCTTAAAAATATGCATTTGAGAGCCGATGAATGTTGCTCAGTGGTAAATCTTTGTGTAAAAATGTGTTAAATTTTAGTCATTTTCTGTGGGATTGTAGCATCAGCAACTGGCATGAGATGAATCAGACTGATGATTCCAGTTCTTTGCAAAGCAGACAGCATGATATAATGGTGCTGAAAAAAAAAATCTCCCTTGGCAACTTTCAGAGCCAGGACGTGCAAAAGGGGTGTTAGATATCACTTTACTTGGAAAGAGCAGGAGTCCTAATGTCAACTATCAAAATTATTTGAATCTATCCATCTATCTATCTATCTATCTATCTATCTATCTATCTATCTATCTATTATCTATCTATCTATCTATCTTACCATCTCCTCCAGTTCTGGCAATGGAGACACCATCAGGTTCTATCCTCCTTAGCAAGACAGTTTTACCTTGGTTTTCTGTGGGGTCATAAAACCCTTCAGAAATCTAAAGGCCTTTTCTACAAAGGGCTATTTGAGCCACATGAATCCAGATGTAGTGATGTTTTGTAGGTATTCAAATTGCCCAAGTAACATTTCAAGTATTGCATACTTAGTTTTTTTTTTTTCAGCTGACATAATCTTGTTTGGAAGATCACTTTCTATGAAAGTCAAATAGATACAATTCTTACAGAAAAATTTCAAGGTGGGTTATGTGTTCATCATTTTAAGTAAATGGACACAAGACACAGTCATATCACAGAAGCACATATATACTTTTCTGTAGGAAAGGAGTTCTAAAGGTTTTCAGAATACATTAATTGGGGACTTTGAGGGATTAACTAATGACAGAAAAGCTTTTAGTCTATTCAGTATTGATGCTATAACAGTAGTGTTACTTTAGTTCAATCGGCATTCAGAGCAGAAGACACTAATTCCAAACTATATCATGTAATTGTTTCTGCCTGATTACATCAAGCTATTGACCTTTCTAGGAGAAGGGAATTTCTTTTTAGTCACAGTTTGTGTTAACCAGCTAACTATACCTTTTCCAATTCTATTCAGGCTAAATTCTAGAAGATAAAGTATAGAAATCCTGTGGTTTAGGGTATGGCAAATGAGTGCTTCGCTGCAAAGTACAAGATATGGATAAAGCCGTATTACTCCAGAATGACCGAAGAATGAGTAAACACCAAGGCAAATATCTGCAAAAGTAAAGAAGCCCAGTGAAGCTCCTTAGCTGATACTAGTACAATGACTATTGAATTTGAGGAGGAGTGTGGTTGACATGTTGTGCACCCTAATAAATTTATCTGGGGGTCAGAGAACAGAACAGAACTATATTAAACATACAGGTTAGGCAGTGGTAGAACACGCCTTTAATCCTAGCATTCCGGAGGCAGAGATCCATCTGGATCTCTGTGAGTTCAAGTCCACACTGGAAACAGCCAGGCATGGTGACACACGCCTTTAATCCCAGCACTTGTGATCTCATGTCCTGCTTGGGGAAGATATGCGCCTTTAATCCCAAGAAATGATGGCAGACAGCAGAAAGGTATATAAGGCATGAGGACCAGTAACTAGAGGCTTTTTAAGCTTTTAGGCTTTTAGCAACATTTCAGCTGAGATCCATTCCGGATGAGGACTCAGAGTCTTCCAATTTGAGGAAACAAGATCAGCTGAGGAGTTAGCGAGGTGAGTTTGGCTGTGGCTTATTCTTACTTCTCTGATCATTCAGAATTTACCCCAATACCTGGCTTCATGTATTTCATTAATAAGACCTTTTAAGATTTGTCTACAGAGGAGGTGTTGAAAGTTATTGAGGTTACAAGCTAAAGAACCAACTGTCCGAGGTATTATTCTGCATATTTATGATCATTCCAAGAGATATGTCTTCTTACATGGAGGGCGCACCTGTTACCCTTTCAGAGAAAGCTCACATACTTCTTAAAGTTGAGAACAATGTGTTAGGCAAGAAAACTTTGATTCATATGCTTCTAAACACTGGATTATGAAATTATTTCATTTGAAGTACACAGTATAAAGATAAAGTTATATGAAACTAAAATATTAGATAAAATGTATTCAGCCTCAGACATATGCACAGTGTATAAATTCAGACAGGGCAACTGTGTTATAAATTACCTGGCTTTTCTGTTCCCTTTTTCCCCTCAGAATTCAAAGAGACATACTAGAGGAGTGGATGAGAACGTGAGCTTGAGGCTTGACCAATTGAACATGTGTGAAAGTGCCGGTTTCCCTTGTTCCTTGACCCTAAATATCCCCCCGATGGTGAACCCTGTTTCTTCACTCATTCTTATGGCTGGATGCAAAACACTCAGCAGGGACCTATGAGATTTTGTAGGATGGTAGCATCAAAGAATGGGAGAGAATCATATAAAGGTCACTCCACTAAACACCCAACACTGAATTGGTACGCGAGTAAGAAATAAAACTGACCTCAACTCAGATTTGGTATTTGTCAGCCTAGCTACACTACCTAATTCACAGAATTCAAAATCAAGGGATTAATAAATAGCATATGCTCACTTGGTCTTTGTCTAGGAAAGAGCCCTTGAAGTACTGACTACAGTAAATGCATAACCCATTCTTTTTAGAGCACCCCTTAAGCATGAAAGAATATTTATTAATTATTAAGCTAAAACACAATTTTACATTGAAAATATTATTATCACAGGAAGAGTTACTGTGTGTGTCTAGATGCATTGTAAAGTATCAGTTTAGAATATGAAGAGACATCTTGGGGGATTTTATATTCCAGTTACAAAACATGAACAATAGAAGAAGAGCTTTGTGGAAGGCTGAATGGAGACTGGAATAGCCACTAAAACGGGCTCTAAATTCTACTTAGCTATCACAAAGTGAGTGTTTCTGTCACCTAGAAACGGGGTGACATCATGAGGAGGCCTTTTGCCTACATCCTCTCTAGAAGCACAGATTCCCACTGAACATCAAGTAGAGTGCCACACAGATGTGCAAAAGTAGTCACACATACAGGCACACACACACACTGAACTATACATACTCCCAGGATCCTCTAAACTTAGGAAACATAAACACAATGAAATATCCCTTTCTAAAATGTTTCTTAGCATCTATGGTAATATGCATTTTAACTTTTCAAGACTTGTGACTAAGACAAGGTGTTACTCAAAGTTCATAATTTTACTTGATCCTGGAAACTTCTTTTCCCTACCAAAGGGGGTACTCTATAAAGACATGCTGGTTGGGGACAGTGCCTTCATCTGGAGGAATAATCCTTACGTGAAATAAGTGGGTGCTGTGTCTATCTTACACAAGTAAGAATCAGAGGCACAAATGATAAGGAGACAAATCTTTTCTTTTGCTAAGAAAACAAAAACATTTCATTCAAAGCAGGCCCTGTTCTCGGTGTCTTTTTATTTGAGAGACACATTTTCATGACCTAAAATTCAACTTACAAAAAAAATAAAATAAGTATTCATGAATTGTGTAAGCGACAGATACTTAATACTTCAAAGAATGAAAAGCTTCTACTGTCCTTATTTTTAATAACTGTCCTTTCTACACGCCTTTGGGAGATAAAAAAGATGAGCATTTTATTTTTACTGTGAAGGGCAATTCTAGTATACTTGAGGATGCTTCTTGTTCTAAAGAAGGAACTCTAATGACTAGTTGGGAAGAGACCAAAATGCTGGTATTGTTTTGAATGTGCATAAAAAGGTTTTGGTGAGAGGATACAAACCATATGCTATTTGTAACCAAAATTATGGGAAGTGACATTAAGACATTTTTTGATCCACAATGTAATTTTAAGTTCCCATCCTGTTGGCTACATATCTTCAGTTGGAATGAAATTATTTAAATTGTTAATTCCCTGTCCATTTTCGCTCACATATAAAATTATTCTAAGTAAAAAATTGTTTCTTGTTCTTTAATTAGGCAACTGAGTTATCAATATTAGGGCATCCAATCTTACATAATTCAATTTGAGAAAAAAATTAAATTGTAAGCAGATTAACTTTTTTCTTTAAAAAGATGTTGAAAACACCGTCTTTAATGTATTTTCCTAAATTTTCTCTGGGTAAAGATAATATATATTTGAATAAAGATGAACATTCAAAGATGTTTTTAAAACCACACACTATAATTTCAACATTGGACTAAGTAAAGGGCGTTGGAGAAAAACCTGCCCTGGAGCTTCAGATCTTGCTTCCCATCAGGACAAGAGACTAAACAGTCGAAACCGCTGCTCCTTTGTTAATGGCTGGGTAGAAAAGAGGACACATGATAAACAGTGAAAAGCATAATTGGACATCTATTGATGATACGCCAGCAAAGGGAAGGCATTTCCAAATGGCATGTTTGTAGACATCAAAGAATCTATGCAAAGATTATGTATCTACGTGATAGGATCCTGTTTGACTAGGTATTGGCTTCTGAAATATCATTTTTTCCACCTCTTTTAGAAGAGGAAACTTTGGTGATTGATTTAATTATTGTGGAAATGGACATCTCAGTAGTGCATGTGGCTTTTGTGCAAATAATGTACACTATTTTCTATTAGTTGTTTTACTTCTACTTTTCTCGTGGGTGTTGACAAAACTTTCTTGAGTAGGTATCGGCATCCTGACAGTCCTTATGTGACTAAGCCAGACCAAGGACAGCTAAAGAAAGTGGAAAGCTCAACACTGATGGTAATTATTGAAAATATTAGGAGAATATTCTAAATATTGAAAATATTATAGACGGACATTTCCTGTCCCTACTGCCTGCTGTCAAATAAACACACAGAGGCTTATATGAATTATAAATGCTCACCCAATAGCTCAGGCTTATTACTAACTAGTTCTTACATTTTAAGTTAACCCATGTTCCTTATGTACATTCTGTCACATAGTGGTACCTTTATTAGTATGGCATGTTTATCTTCTGCTCCCTCTGCGTCTGGCTGGCAACTCCTGACTCTACCCCACTCCTTCTCATCAGCTTTAGTTTGGTCACCCCGCCTATACTTCCTGCCTGACTCCTGGCCAGTCAGCGTTTGAGTAAACCAATTTGAGTGACAATCTTTACAGTGTACAAGAGGATTATTCCACAGCAGGGCATTACAGTTTCATCACTCTCTATTGTCAAAACATTACTTGCCTTTAACTTGGTCATTGGAAATCTTATATGGTGCTTTGCTTATGCTAGATGCAGTATTTCAGAAATGGTATGGTGTTGGAGATGTAGAATTTCACATCCTCCTAATAAAATAAATCTGCCAACAAACGCTACTCCATCTTTAGTCAGAAAAGCCTCTCTGTTCAGTGACTAGAAGTGAATGCAGAAACACATGGCTGCTCCAGATGCTGAGGATAAGTGATGGCTGAATGTTCTTAAACAGGACATTTGTACAACAAAACAACAACAAAAAAGGAAGGGAATTTGTAGGCAGTACAAGCTAAAAAGCACAGGAGGGAGAATGTAATAATTAGAATCCATTTTATAAGTATATGAAATTGTCCAAGAACAAACTCAATAAAATCTATTTTACTGAGATTCTTATCTTGGTCTATTTTCACCAATAAGTTGATATTGCTTTCCTGAAAAAAATGAATTCATGTATATTAATTAATATAAAGATGGATGTTATCTTTTAGCAAACAAGTGTTGCAATAACAGTTGAGGGAATATATATTATACCAAGATGAAAGGATTTGTCCTCAAAGTCAGCAACAATTGCTTATTGATAAAAATAAACCTTATAACTATAGAAATACTTAGCATATATAAATGCTGTGAAAAGCATAATTGGAATCTATTGTTGTTATGCCATAGACATAAAAATTTTCATTTTATAAAAGTATATATTAAATATATGCACACATGCAAGTGAATGTCTTAGTTTCAATAATTAATAGAAGGCACAAAGTGAACACACTAATTTAGTGTGGCCACAAGGTCAAAATGAAGGATCCTTAGCCTTGCCTCCAGGCCCCAAGACTTTTTACACTGGTAACTACCCTTTAGATTTCTAACTCAGGAGTAAAGCCATTTTTGTAATTAGGTGAACATGAGCAACACTATTGATCTTTTCATCCTTTTAGTCAATATAATACTTATGTCTGTCCCCTCTTTTGGTACAGGTAGCCTTAATTTATTTATAAATATTTTAGTAATCAAAGTTTCTATTTGTGTGGAAAAATTACAACGATAGAACATAGTTTTCATTTTTAGCACCCCTGAGCCTGTCCATGTTAGCTGCTGTGGAGCACACGGAGGAGTAAACCAGACTTAATTATCTCGATGTATTATAGGCTCACTGGACAAACAAGAAGTAATATAGCATAGAAAATAAGTACTATGAAGCGGTGGTAAGAGGCAGCCAGATGAAATGCATTATTAAACGCTATCAAGTGTAAATACAAAGTGAGAAAGACTGATCTTCAGTGATTTGGGGAAGCTTAATAAATAAAAATGACCTTAAAAATAAATGCAACTACTCAGTGTTAGCGAAGTCATGGTTCCTGGAGGAGAATTTACAGCCACTACTTCACTAAATCTGTTAAACGATCTATAAACATTTGTCCTTAAACCCACAGGTAAGTGTGGTCCTCACTCCCATCAAGGAAACTTCTTTTTGCAACATCTGGAGACCACTACAGAAAAACACAGCTGATCAAAATGCAGAGTTGTGGAGCACAGTCCTAATGGACACATGGACAAGATACTCCCACACCTAAGGCTCAGCAGAGGAGGGAGAAGAACAGTTGTAAGAGCCCAGATTTCCATGAACACTCTCCTGATCGGGTGCCAGCAGAATGCATCTAACTTTAAAGATTGAGAGCAGATGTGGGAGTGATCATCACAGGAGTGGTAGAGAAAAGAATATTAAGTCCAAGAGCATTTTAAGTAATATATAGGTTCTATATTCTATATACACATGAGGTAAACAGAAAGTGAAATTAAGGTTGGATAGTACATTCTATAAGTAGATAAAAGGCACCATGATAAAGAGTTGTTTTGGCTACTGCTTCACTGTCAATAACATTTAATGTTTCATTTTCTTACAATAAACCGGAAAACATATCAGGCCTCAGGGTACAAACTTGAGTGGTGTTCATGAGCCTATTTCTGGTAGGAAATTCATCTCATTCTTGATCGAAACCAGGGGCTCAAGTGTGAGGCACAGTAGTTTTATAACGCATACTCCCAACCAAACCCCAAGCAACTGATCAGGATTCCCAGATGAGATGTTTATCTAGGGTATCAGCAACTTAATATTTCTTTTTAGGTTAAATTGCCTTCCTATAATTGAGGTACTGATAAACTTGGCAAGTGGCATGGAATTAGCCAGAGGATAATGGTCTTACAATATAACACAGTTACAATGAAAGTCGTAAAAATACATTTTATTAGAGGTTTAAGCTCGGGAAATTCTTTCCCTGAAAAGCAAACTTCATAAGGAATTTCACTGAACCTAAAAAGAATTTTAGTTGTCATACAGAGGGAGTTAATGCCTAACTACTGTGAAATAATTGCAAGTAAGGATAATATTACATACATTTTATATATGTCACTTAATGCCATCTCTCCCATACTGGCAAATTATATACTGAATTCTTTTCAACTTTATCCAAAGATAAATATCAATGTACTTTCATAGACAGTTTCCTCCAATAACAGGAAGGGCTGATCTTTTGTAAGATGTCTAAGATGTTAGAACAAAGGAAACCCAGTTTTTAGGGATCATATATCCAATTTGTCTATTTTATTCCAATATTCTACAATATTAAGCTGAAGCCTTAAAATATATTTGAAATGATTCTCAGTAGCATTAATCACAGACACAATTAAAGAATCTTTGTACTTTTTAGTGTGCTTGGAAACGCTGCTCAAAATGGCTTTCTTCTATTGAAGAGGGGTAAAGTTTAGTATCTTTTTTATTCATCAGTCAAATAGAAGATAGGACATTTTCGACCAAGATAAATATTTACAAAAGTAAAAATTAAAGTGAGATCAATTATTTAATCACCCAATTTATTGCCCAACAATGTAAATAATTATAATTGGCAACTAAAAGATTCTAGCATCTCATTAGCTATAAAACTTGTTCAACATTAAAAGCTGGGCATCTAAGCTTCTTGTAAATGTTAATATACTCAAAGACCTTTGTTATGTCCACTTCTCATTTGAATTTAGAGGACAGATGATTATTAAAACTAATATTTTTTCTAGAAAAATGAGTATGGCTATTATCATTTGATAGCTGGCTTCCACATACTCGCTAATATGTGCGCTTTCTTTGTCATTTCTTATAATGCCTTTTGAAACAATGAAATTAGCTTTTAGTCAAGCTTTGAGTACATTAATATAATTTAACTTTAGAATTAATACACTGTCCAATTGAACGAGTTTCAAATAAGTATTAGGATTCTAAAGATGGTGTTTTAAAATCCATACTTCTAGAATGCTGCATAAGGGGTTGTAAAGCAGGAAACTCAAGAGTGAACATGAACAAACACTAGCCTGGATACAATTGTCCTAGCTTACTGTGTGAGTACAGGAAGAACCCTTTAAAATCCCAGGGTTCTCTGCCTAAGCCTGACCACAATGGCTAGACTCGAGGCAGGTTCCAGGCAGAAGAGAGCAACATGCAGAGAGCTGGAGAACAGGAAACTAGTGTTTGCTGAGCATTTACCAAGTTGCAGATATGAAGACACAATCTGGGACTAGGGAAAGAGCTGCTCACAAATCTGAGTGTGTATTAGTCCCCTTTCTCACAGTTGTGACGAACGATCCCACAAGATGCAATGTAAGGAATGAAGGGCTCCTTCTGACTTACAGTCCTGGGTTACACGATGGGGAAACATGATGAAGGGGACAGAGAGATGGGTGATCACACTGCACACATACTCGGGAAGCAGAGAGAAGGAACAGGAAGTTGAGCCAGCCTATGAGACCTCAAGCCTGACCCTACTGATCCACTTTCTCAAGCAAGGCTCTAGCTCATAAAAGTTCACAACCTTTCAAAACAGTGCCGCTATCTGAGGACCAAGTGTTCAAACACACAGGCCTATGGCGACCTTCCACAGTTAAGCCACAGCATCACATGGTTCCTGAAAGCTTGCCTAGGCTGTGAACAATTTGTGTTGCCATAAGGAAAATTAAGAGAGCATCTAACATATCAGATATTGAATAGAGTTGGAAGCTGAATGATGCCTCAGTTGTAGAGCAAAGGATTCTTGGACCAGGAGCTGGCAAGCTATATAACCCATTAGCCAATCAGGCCTAAGGTCTGACTTCGCACGGGATGCTAGAAAGAACAGCTTATACACTATGGAAGGGTTGTCAATAAAGGCAAGGAGAAATCAGCTACAGAGAAGAGTAAAACAACAAATAGGAGGTTGAAAAAAAATTGCAGTGAAAGTAGCAGGGCAGAGAGAAGAAGCAGAGGAGGAGGGAGGGGATGAGTCTTGGCAGACCCTGGATGAAAACTGGTGATGTCCTAAGCATAAGACTTGGTGGGATTATAATGTTACTTCCAGCATAAGATTATTCTCTGCTAAATTTATGCAACTTATCAGGCAGCAGAATTTTACTAATACAAAGTGGAAACACCTCCCAACTGATTCCATAAAGAAAGCTTTACCTTAAAATGTCCAATCTCCAGAGACACCTAAATAAAAATGAAAGCATAGACCAACATTCCTTGTGAGCATTGATGGAAACTCCTAAATCAGATTCAACAATGTGACAAATAGTATATGACCAGGTAGGGGTTACCCTAAATATACAAGATCGTATTAACTTTTGAAAATGAATCAACACAATCTGGTGAATTCACTATGCTGACAGACTGAGAGAAAAGAAACATATGATCATTTTAGTTGATGCAGAAAAATCTTATGACAAATTTAATATCCATTCATGATGAGGGAAAGATTCTAAGCAACGGGAAAAAAATGAAGCAATTTTCTCAGTCTCATAAATGGTAGCTACAAAAAAATTGTATCCCACTGCTAACTTCATGCACAGATCAGACTCTTTCTGTCCTTCTTGAGCACGACAGAAGGATGTGAGCTCATGGAACATCTATTGAGCCTTAGAGTGGAGGTCATTGCTGGTGCTGTAAGATAGAAGAAATAAAAGGCATTCATGTACAGAGCACCAACACTCTGAAGTCAATGGGCATAGCGGTAGGAGAACAAATTTTTTTTTTTGTTTAATGAAACCTCAATTCATTGCTACTATAGATGAATGTACTCTTCCCTTTTATTTTTACGTGTTTAAATTTCTTCTACATCATTAGATAAAATAAAGACACTGATTAACTTCATAGTGGTACTTTGTCAGATTGAAGCTTTCTTTATTCTTCTATCAGCAAAAGCATTGGAAATGCTAAAGTCAGTGTCTGTGTTGTACAGACTATCTCATAAAGCCTGCTAATATTGATCAAATAAATATCTTCATGTTCTTACATGGCAGTTAGCCTACTAATTTTTTTGGCTGGCTCTATAGTATCCTAGTGTATTCTTATAGTTATAACAACTGCCAGGAAAATGTTTGGCCAGACCTCATTCAAGTAAGGAAAGGATATTCATGATTATGTGACATGTATATTTAGAATATAATATTTCAAGTTAGATTTGGCAAGAAGGCAGTCATGCACTGAAACATGTGAGATAGCTTGAGTGTTTTTGGAAAAACCCTCAAAGGAAAATGAGAGTGAGTCGCTTTTCTTTTAGCTCCGACTTCTCAGGAAACTTTTGGTATGGAAATTGCATTTTACTCGACTCTCTTCCTCACTAGAAGAATATTTGATCAACATGTCTAATTTCCAAATATTCTTTGTTGTAAGAGACCAAGTGACACATTTCTAAATGAATTTATATGGTGTCCAATGAGCAATGGTCATTTTTCATGTTGATTACTGTGGTCTTTAGGAACTTTATACCAAGTCTATTAAAACAGTATGAGGCACAAACTGGGTAGAAATGCGTGTGGATGTGTACATATACTTAAAACATAATCATCAATGCAATGTCTTGTCTTAGTTGGCTCCAGTTGGAAACTTGAGCCGTCATGTGTATGACAATCTGTATCTCCCCTCTTATCTTCTCTAAGCTACATAGAGGGAACCAGTTTTAGGAAATAAATGACTGTGATCTGACCTATCACTTACTACTTAGGAGAACTCTCTGATAAATTTCAAAGTAGTTTATTGTATAGTAATTAGCAGGAGCTACAATGGGAAAAAAACAGTTGGTTTAATTGTCTGACTCCCACATCCAGTATCTCATGTGGAAACCAGTTCTAGTTGGATTTAATTAAGAAGGAGGAGGAGGAGGAGGAGGCACCAAAATCCAGAGACAACAGAAGAGGACTGTTCACGTGTTAGCGACCTATGTGCATCTTAGGTTATGAGCTTGGTAGAGAGCGTTTGAGAAGACTAGCATGCACCTTGGAAGGTAAAATTTGAGCCCATTTGTCTCCTTCCTGTATTGTATGTTTCTGGAGATAGAGCTTCTGTTTCACTCACATTACTCAAGAATATGCCTGGGGAGTCTATTCTTTTATGAATTGCTGCCAAAACAGCTTGGGAAACAGCTGGTGATAATTCTGGCTTCATTCCCCCGCTCAACAGCTGATGTTCAGGAGCAGGGAGGCAATTGTGTGGGTGTGTTCTGAGCCTTGCCATGGCTGCTTCCCCTTCAGCTGCTTCTGCTCCCACATGAAGGAGCAGACCGCAAGGCTGAGTTCCTGGGAGTGGCCTCAAAAGGAGGGCAGAGCTACTGGAACTAGTCTGCTGGCCAGGAGCCCTATGCTCCATCACAATGAGGTCATGGATGGGAAGTGAGAAACCCTTCTAGCACAGATCCTTGGCAGGTTTTCTCACACTTGGCTTCTGACATCAGTGAGCAGCAGTGGCTGGCAGCCTAGAGCAGCAGCAGGGTGACCCTTAGTCCAGTGGCAGGTAACAGTGTAATAGGTCTTGGCAGCACTGGGGGACTGGGACCCTTGGCTGCACAGTAACAATGTTATGACCTTAGAGTTGACTTAGGGAACTGGGATTCCCAGCCCTTGATGTTGGCTAGCATTTCTATCATCAGGCCAATGTGTTGGGATTCCCCAGCCATTGGCAATGGCTTCTGTTACCTCTTTTGGGCTTAGATGTCTGAGAGTCTCTTGACCCTTAATTCCTGGCATACCTCTCTACTTGTTCAGCAGCCAGCAGCCTTCTTCTGTATTTAATCTAAGGGCTACTAGCTTTCTTACTGCTTCTGTTCTTTCCCTTCCTGGCTGACTGCTCTCCACGATGTCGTCTTACTTCTCATTGGTATTGCTGCTGCGATGGCTGCCACTGCTAGCTACAACCTCATTCGCCGCTAGCCTCTGCTGTCGTTCCATTTCCTACTCTTGTTACTAGTTGCTGCCATGACTCTTTAGCGACTTCTGTCTCTGCTGATACTTTCTCTCATGACTCTGCTGTATCTATCAAGTCTGCTGGCCACTTCTGCAACTGTTATAGTCACTCTCGCGTCTACACCACCAGAGTCCTGCTGTCATCATTACTATCATTTCTTTCTTCAATTGACCAGATCAGTCTACCCTTCTAATGATGGGTGTCAAAAGGAGGCAAGAGGAGACAGCTAAAAAGGTATAATATAGTATTATTCCAGTGTTACAGTACAATAGATATTAAACATCATGAAACACATTAAAAACTATTAAGGTGGGGAAGCTAGGGTATCTTCTACTAGCTCATAAAAAGTGTTTGCCCCTATTCCCACAGATCTTCATTGAAGCAGGTTGTGTTTACAGAAACAACAGCTTTGGCCCTTTTGCACTGTGCACAACAGTCCCTCTGTGGAGAAATCAGGGAATGAGTTCCTCCTCTTTGGCCCAGATGGGAATAGTTACAGACAAAGACCAGCAGCCATGGTTAAGGCCACACTTTCCACGGTTGGGGTTGTGCTGAAGCAGCAAGCAGCCGTGATTGTTGTGCAACTTTCTCAAGACATCGGCAGACTGTTAAATATTTTTAGGGCTGATAGAAGAGTAGTCTGGCTGACTGCCAGGCTGACAGTGTTTCACTCAAGGTCCAGGGCATGATGGCAGGTCTAACAGCTTTCAATTAAGGAGGCAACCCCCCCCAATCTCATAGCATTTTAACTTATTTATAGGCAAAATAAACACCAGAAAGAGTGTTTCCAAAAAGGACTTATCATTAATGTTAACAGTGATTTTTAGTAGTCTTTAATGTGTTTCATGATGTTTATTATCTACGTAGCACCACAGGCAGAAGAGGGGCCCCTTAACTGTCTTACTACAGCTTTAGGTACTAAGAAAAATTGAATGATTAGGTATGTTTAAGCCAAGTGCTTCTATTACTTGCAGAAGAATCTGTATTTAAGATATATTAGCAAGGACTCTTTCTTTCTTTCTTTTTTAAAAAAGTGGAACAATAAAGTAAGTGATCTACCACTTAGGAATAAAGTCTTCCAATTAATATAACTTACATTAACAATTATAAACAAATCATAATAAATAAATACCCTGGATGCAGTTTATCAGGAATTTCAAAATGGTGGTTCTAGAAATGAATACAGTGTCTACTTTCCCTTTAAATTGTGTAAGGTAATGGAAACTCCCTTCCATAGTGGAGATTTTAGAGAATTTTTATTAATAATTTGAGAATTTCGTTGGTAAGTTTTGGTCATATATACTCCCACTTGTCCAAAGTCTACACCAATATTGTTATACCCCAGATTTAATGGACTCTCATTTTAAAAATAACAAACCTTGGACTCCAATTTTTGTGTCCACATACTCCTGGGTGTGGGGACATCTACTGAAGCATAGTCTGTAGATGAATTTCTAAATGGTCTTAAATAAAAAAAAACCAAACATGGAACCAAATATAGGGGTGAAAGCCTTAGAGAGATCAGGGAAATGGGGAAAGACACCAGGCAACCTCACCTCACCAACTCGGCAGCTTCCAAATTCGAGTTACTTCCTGTCTACTCAGGTCTTGCTGTTCTGCCATCAGATTTGCTCTCTCCATTCAGCTACATCACTTCCTCTTTCTATATACAGCTCTGTCACTTCCTGTCTGTCTGTCCAGACCTCCAGACTTCCATGGTTAACTAGTTTTGGCATTTAAGGTGTGTGCCACCACCCCTGGCTCTTTTTTTTCCAGTGTAGCACTGAACAAGTAGAAATCCTGCCTGCCAAGTGATAGGATTATGGGCGTGTGCTACCATTGCCTGACTTCTTTGTTTACTTATAATGGCTGATCTTTTCCTCTGATCTCCAGGCAAGCTTTATTAATTAAAGCACAAATAAAATATCACCACATTTCAGCACAAATAAAATATCACTACAATGGTCAACTTACTGTGGGCCACATCCTTAAAGAAAAACGGCAATCGCTTCCTGAGAAGCCATCACCTACTCAAGTGCCTCAGTAAGGAATCTGAACTTGCTAACAACCTATTTCCCCCTCTACGACAGAATACGGACTGGTTTGATCATGTACATGTCTTGTTAAGGCAACTACAACTTCTGTGAGTTCATGAGGCAACAATTTTGTTTCAGTCCCCCTTGACCTACGACTCTTTCAAGCTTTTCACCCTACTTTTCTTCCACAGTGGTCCCTGACCCTTTGAAGTCAACTGGAAGCTTTTAAAACATACATTATAAGTTCAACTCTTTCAGAATCTCATATGACTGTGAATATTGTACCTTCCTCTTCCTACCCTAATTTTCCTTTTGTAAAATGAGAGGAATGTATTAAGATATGATCTATCTGAAATTTATTGAGCTATAATACATACATTGAAATCACTATGTTGGACTAATGGTCAATGGCTTTGATCTGTTTTTGGCTAATAGGCTGCCATACTTTTAAAGAATACATGTGTGTCCATTCTATGCATTTCTACCTTTTATCTCACATTCACCTTTCTGTCTTTTTTAATTTTCCTTTCCCTTATTTCTCAATTTGAATTAGTTTCAGTATGCTCAAGGATGTCAAATTGCACCTTAAATCACGGTTTGAGAAATTATGTAAAATATTGCAGCTATGGCTTGTTCAATTCAGAGGATCACTGATATTTTTGGCAATGACATAATTCTTTTTATTTTTGTGTTTCCAAAATCAATGTAAATCATTAAACAGTCTTAATATATTATTGCCTATCAGCATTATTACTCCCAAGCACCCTTTACATTTGTAGACTTTTCTTTAGGGGGCAGGTTATGTGCAGATATATTATTTATATGCCTATTTTCTGTTTTAAGAGAAACACAAATTTTTGGAGAATAGCACACATTTTGGTTGTTGAACTCATGTTTAAACTCTGGATTACATTTGTGGCTTTAACATGTTATTAAAGTTGGTTATAGACCCAGATTCTTTCAACCTGTAAAGTTGGGATAATATTATTCTAATATTTTTTTCCATAAGGTATTTTCTGAGTGGGTATGTGTTCAGTCCTTTCTAGATCTTGTGGGATATAGTGAGTCGGGGAGAGCAGTCACCCTATTTTCTAACCCCTTGCCCCACAGTGTTTGCTCTTCCATAAAGAGATTGATAAATAAGCCATCATGTTCTGTCATTACTCATGATAAAAATGTTTAGATGGAAAAGCTAGGGTATGAATATTAAGTATAATATTGGTAACTGCAAGACAAGGAGTGAACATTCTTTGTAGTTTATCTTTAGTATGCCTAGGAACATATTATTTGATCATATAACATCTTCCTAATATTATAATGTCCTAGCTTTCAGGTCTTTATATTGATCATAAGAAAAATATAAAACAGTTGATTATTATGACCTAATTTCCCTGGGTGTTATTTTGGCTTCACATCACTAAATTTCCCTTTAATATCTCACAGACTAACTTTTGTTTCCTAAAATCTTGTCCATATCTAAGTTGTGTTTACTGGCAGTATAATACTTAGAATTAGGTTTATTCTTCATTTCTAGTCACAGACCTCCATATCATCAGTCATGGAAGAATATTACTGGTGGCCAGCTAATTTCATCCCACAATGTTCTTATTGGCCAAGAAAACTGCCATTGAGAGTATTTCAGTGGTCCTTGCTGTAGGTCTCCTGGCTTTAGTTTTGAGTTTCCATTACCCTTTTCCTTTAACATTATTCAATCCAGTAATATTTCCCTTTATATTTATTTCCTCCCTTTTTTCATTCAGAATAGCTTTGTGTTGAGAAAGTTGGAAACTATTGAGTAGAACATTATAAATTAGGACTCTTTTAGATTGCAGTAATGGATCATATAATCTAAAGAATTTAATAGGAAACATTAAATGATATAAAGACAACACAGCTCAGACATTGCCGGAAACAATAGTGTATACAATTTGGGGCTGAAGTTTGTCATATGGACTCCTGCCTCCTGTTTAATATTGGCTCTATTTGTATTAATTTCTGTGACAGGCATTCTTAGGGCCAGTGGGGAGAAATCCACAGCTTTTTGATAATTTCCTGGAATTCATTAGTTCTAGTAGAATCACGTGGTCATCCTCTAAACCAAATTGTGGGATGAGAGAGGCTAATCACCGTGTGTTGGTGTCTACTGTGTCTTATAATAGTTACTAGGTTTGAAACACGCTCCCCAAAAGGTGGTGGCTCAGCATTCGAGAGCACAACAGCAGAACATCTGTTTTTTATCATCTCTTCACCTCTTTTCCTCTTTGGCCACTAACTCCAGCTGCCCTTCCCCTGAAATGGGTAATAAGAACCCAGTTCTATGGGCGTGTTCTTTAGACCCAGATTTAAGAAAGCTTGTATCCAAAGGGACAAGAATCTGAACACACAACCTTGCAAAGATTCTCATATCTTCTAATGTACTAGGATTACTCTTGAGACACTAGACCTGAAAGATTTCAAATGAGCAATTTGACAGTTAACCGTAATAGGAGTCGAGTAAAATAAAAGGAATGAAAAGGATGCTATTTCAGCTTAAGCGTAACCAAGCTAAAGGAAAATGTTGAGGAAGTAGGTCTATTCACTGTCAACCACGTGCATTATTTCAAAGGCGCAAAGTACTGATTGAAATTGACCGTGTTCTAGGCCATATTTCAAGTCTCATTATGGTTAAACCGATTCAAATCATATGATATCTGTTTTCTGAGAACTGTGAATTAAAGGTCAATATAGAATAAACTTTAAAAGCTCTCAAATATTTAGAAACTAATACATTTCTATATAGCCCGCTGGTCTGAGATAGCTTTATAAGGGAAATGAGAAATTATTTTGTGCTTGGTTAAAATAAAAATATCCCAGAGTAAAAGAGTATTAAGAGAAAAATCTTGGCACAAAATGTTCTTATAAATTTAAAAACATGCTATTTCTCAGCTTCCAACTTAAAAAAATTAAAAAGTATATAGAAAGCATAAATGAAGCTCGACCTAAGCAGAATATGGGGAAAGATAAGTATTTGATCAAACAGCTCTGAAATCCCAAATGAAAAAGCAATAGAAAAAAATCAATGAGTCTAAAATCTACTGAATAACCCAAATAAGAAAAGCGAGAAATGCTGAGGACAGATAGAAGATAAGAAGGAAATGGCATTGAGTAACACCACGCTAATCATTTGGCAGCATTTGATGAAATGAACAAATTCCATGAAATCCACAAACTACAGAAACTCACTGAAAAATTATCATTAATGCCATTTCTCTTGTAGCTAATAACATTCCTGCTGACAGGATTCCAGGCCAGATGACTTCATTGGTAAATCCTACCAAGGTTTTAAGGAGAAAGTAATATCAATTTTGCAAAAGTCTTCCAGAAAGTAGAAAGAAAAGCAATCTTTCTTAACTTATTATTAGAGGTAATCTTAGCCTTATACTAAACTAGACAAAGACATAGAAACAAATCCATGCTATTTCAGCTTAAACAAAATTTCGCATACTAGGTAGAAATAAAAAAAAAATCAGAAAATTAAATTAAGAAGTATATAAAAAGTATAAGCTTTGGGGCAACAGGTTTCTCCCAGGATTTCAAGGACAGTTTAGCTTTAGAGGACCAATAACTGTAGTTCAATTCATTGTCCTACAAAGAAGAAACACACTTCACCTCTTTAGACAGTGAATATATTCTCTACAATTACATTACATTTTTGTTTTCCTTTGAATTCAAAGACTACTTCAAGCTTTTCATATTTGTCTGTGTTTGACGAGACACATCTGTAGTTCCTCTTTGATTTACTACTCCCTAAGGAAGGTTGTTTAATTGTTTAGTTCATGTCTCCTGATCTGCCATGCTCTTCACACTACGGTGTTAGTATCCCATGGAACTGTTTTATTTTTTAAATAATCATATAATGCTTTGTTAAGGTAAAGTGATTACGTGACACAACCTTCTTGATTTAGTTTTATTTTTAGAAAGTTTGATTTCTTTCATTTTGTCAGTAGCTGTATTAGTCAGCTTTCTCTAGAGGAACAGAACTGATGGAATGAGTATGTGTATACTAGTATATAAACTGATGTCTATATTCATATACACAGGATTTATTAGGGTAGCTTACAGGCTATGGTCCAGCTAGTCCAACAATGGCTGTATACTGGTAGAAAGTCTTAAGAATTCAGTCTAGATGCTCAGTCCATAAGGGTAAAAAAAAATCTCAGCTGGTCTTCAGTATATGCTGGAATCCTGAAGAAGTAGGCTCTAATGCCAGTGAAGAAATGGATTTGTCAGTGAGAGTTAGGGCAAGTAGGCAAAGAGGAAGTACTTCCTTCTTCCATGTCCTTTATATTGGCTGCCACCACAAGGCGTGGCCCAGATTTAAGGTGGATCTGCTTACTTCAAAACATAGGTGTTAAAGGTGATTCCTCCTACTTCAAATGATTTAATTACAAAAAAATCCCTCAGAGATGTATTCAGCTGCTTGGATTTTAGTTAATTTCAGGTGTAGTCAAGTTGACAGCAAGAATAGCCATCACAGTGGCATTCTGTTACCTTAAAAAGTTTTTTTAAATTTTAATTAAATATAATTACTCATTTCCCCCTTCTGTTTCCTGTCTCCAAATGATACATGTTCCACCTTACACCTCACCCCTCTCAAATTCATGATCATTATTATTATTATTATTGTTACATACTATACATATTATACATACATACATAATACTATACATATTATTGTTTCAGGAGTGGCAACTTGGTATTGGAAAACCAATTAGGGGGCTCTTTTGAAAGACTAATTTTCCATCTCTCAGCAGTAATTCATTGCCTGTAGTTTCTTCATCGAGGGTGGGACCCTGTGAGATTTCCTCCTTTCATGATAACATGCCTATTGGTGTTGTCTTGGTGTTTGGATCTTGTTTAGGCAGACATATTATTGAGATATCTTGGGGATGGTAGTTTGAAAACAATAGGCCCCCATAAGCTCAAAGGGAGTGGCACTATTAGGAGGTGTGGTCTTGTTGGAGTAGGTATGACCTTGTTGGAGGAAGTGTGTCACTATGGGGGTGAGTTTTGAGGTCTCATATATGTTCAAGCCATGCTCAGTGTCTCAGACTGTTTCCTGTTCCTGGCAGGTCAAGATGTAAGAACTCTTGGCTCTTTCTCCAGCACCATGTCTGCCTGCATGCTGCCTTGCTTCCTGCCATGGTGATAATGGACTAAACCTCTGAACTATAGGCAAGCCATCCCAATTGAATGCTTTCTTTTATAAGAGTTGACAAGGTCATGGTTTCTCTTCACAGTGATAGAAATCCTAGCTAAGACAATAGATACAGCTTCCCTGTTATTCCTAGGAGAAAAAAATCTCACAGTAGACCTTTTGGTCATCTGGTTCTTTTTTTTTGGGGGGGGTGGGGGGGAGTTGAGACAGGGTTTCTCTGTGTTGTTTTGGTGCCTATCCTGGATCTTGCTCTGTAGACTAGGCTGGCCTCGAACTCACAGGGATCTGCCTGGCTCTGCCTCCTGAGTGCTGGGATTAAAGGTATGCGCCACCACCGCCCAGCTATCATTTGGTTCTTAATAACCATTCTGTTTTCTATTCTGTGACATTTACTGAATCTTATATGTAGAAGCTGTGTTATAGTTGGATCCTTTAGGGCCTGGCATTCCACGGTCAGTTCTCCATAGGAAGGACTATTGATCAGTTCTCTCCTTTGGCAGATTGCATAGGACCTTTGAATAGTGAAAAAGCAGTAGGCACTCAGGTTAGGTCCAGCTTGGATCTTCTGAGTCCTATGTCCGAAGTGTGTGGTCTCTTCAGCATAGGGATTTACCTTCAAATTCTAGGAGGCAAACAAGAGCAACAGCAATAGCCCATGCTGTTTTGAGAATCTCTTGGGCAACTCGGAGCAACAACTTGAAAGGAGGTTTCTCATGGCTGGCACTGGAGTTTTTGCTATATATATTCACATACTTATGTTATATATGTATATATAATAAATGCTATATACACAAATATATAATTATATGCATGTATATACAATATAATATAATATAATATGTATATACTCATACATCTGCGCACACACACACACACACACACACACACATATATATAATTTTAGGTAAATATAAAATACTATGATTTCCTAAGGCTTTTTCAAGCATCCTCATTAAAGTCTCTCCCTGTTTCTGAATAGGACTTTATTTGTCCAGGAATCAGGGATGATAATTGACATTCTCCTCATAAAATAAAAAGCTTCTTTGCAAATAAAAAACAATTAATCTTGTGAAGAAGAAATCTATAGAATGGGAGAGAAACTATTCTAGCTATATATCTGACAGAGGATAAATACCCAGATTATATGAAAAATTCAAAAAATAGCCAAGGAGTTATCAGCAGAAGAAATAAAAATGGATAAGGCATATCTCAAAAAGTGCACACCATCTTTAACAATTAGGGAAAATATAAATTAAAACAACTTTGAGATTTTTATCTCACTCTGTCAACATGGCTGAGATTAATAAAAGAAAAACTGACAAAAATGCTGGTGAGAATGTATGGAAAGGGGAACCCTCATTCACTGTTGATGGGAATGCAAATTTGTACAGCCACTCTGGAAATCAGTGTGGAGAACCCTCAAAAAGCTACAAATGAATCTACCATATGACCTAGCTACACCACTCCTTGGCATATGCACAGTGGACACAATACTGCACTACCCAGAGACTGCTCAGCGTCCTTCATAGATGCCCTAATCACAATAGCCAGGAAGAGGAAACAATGTAAATGTCCTTCAACAGATGAATGAATAATGAAAGTGTGGTTCATAGAACACACACCGTGGAACACTATTCAGATGCAAAAAAAAAAAAATGAAGTCATGGAAATTTCCGGTCAATGAATGGAACTGGGGAAGAGCCTATTGAGTAGATGAACCCAGACCAGGAAGGACAAACTCCCCCTCTTCCCTCATCTGTGTTTCTTAATGCCAAGTCTTCAGATGTGAGCATGTACTCTGAAGTAACTGCAGAAACCAGGAAAGTAAAAAGAGACTTTATGGGTGTGGGGGGGGGATAGAGAGTGGAATAAAAGATACTCCTTCCTTTAAATTTCTAGTCACCAAAATAACCAAGTCAGAAAGGCTAGAAATAGGGCAAAGTGAATGTAGTACTCTTTTGTGGCACAAAATTTAAGAGTGCATTTAAGTAGGCAATAAATCAAGGTAAGCAATATTTTAATAAGTACCTTTTCAAATAAAAAGTAATGAAAAATCCATGATGACCGAACATCGAAATTTTAAATAAAGATGGAATTAGTAGCAGTTCTGTGCCAAACCGTATTGGAGCCTGAGGCAAAGGAAAAATCAGTGATGCTAGTCTTGTGGTTTATTCTTTTTTAAACTTTAGTCATTCTGGTCACCATGTAATGGTATTTTATTGTGGTTTTGTGGGTTTTGCCTTAAATTTCTCTGGAAACTAATGATGTTGAACACCTTTCCATGTATTTACTAGCCACTAAGATTTTTTTTTCCTTTGTGAAATGTTAAAAAATAGCTTATTATTTATTTTTTGGTTCTATTGTATGCATGCACATGCATATTTATATATGTGCAGGTGTACGTGCGTGCGTGCGTGCGTGCGTGTGTGTGTGTGTGTGTGTGTGTGTGTGCGCGCGTGCACGCGCGCCTACGCCTTTGTGGGAGCCATAGGGCAACTTTAAGTTTCATTCCTCGAAGACAGTCCTTTCTTCCTTTTTCTTTAATACAGGGTGGCCCTGACCGGCTGGAGCGATCCCCTGTCTCCATCTCCACAGAGCTAGAATTAGGAGACTAGGCTGAGACATCTGGCTTTTTCATGTGGGTTCTGGAGATGTACCTCTGGGCCTTATGCTTACCATCACTCCCTGTCTGTTATGCTGTGTGCCTGCTTATATTATGAATTTGAATGTATTCTTTACGAATTTTAAAACACAAGAACGATTTTAGTTATCTTCTTGCCAATGTCTGCTTATTTTATCACTTCTTTTTACTCTATTAATGGTATTTTGATAAATTGACATTTTTAATTTGTAAGAAGTATGTCAAGATTTGGGGAGTATATGCTGTATGCAATTCTGAAAATCTTTTGATAGTTTACACATTTTGCAATTTTCTATATTTTTATATTTTAATTCTAAATGCATGAGACTAATTTATTTCATTACATTCTTTATATACTTGAACACAGTAAGCATATTATAGTTCATGACTCATAAAGATGTAAGGAATTATTTCTAATAACAATCCATATTAAATGAGAGCATGAGAAGACCCTCAAGTCCTATGTCACATCTCTTTTTACTCATTAATCCCCTTTTCTCCATAGTTAGCCTCCATGCCCACAAAAATTTAATGATTATATAGAAATTAAATGTTTTTATGGTATATGATATATGATATGATGTTTCAATGTGTGTATGCATTATATAACATTAAAATCCGATTATACAAAAAAAAAAAAAAAAGCCGGGCGGTGGTGGCGCACGCCTTTAATCCCAGCACTCGGGAGGCAGAGGCAGGCGGATCTCTGTGAGTTCGAGGCCAGCCTGGGCTACCAAGTGAGCTCCAGGAAAGGCGCAAAGCTACACAGAGAAACCCTGTCTCGAAAAACAAAAAAAACAAAAACAACAAAAAAAAAATTCCGATTATACATGTCTATCTCATTTAAAGTATAATTTCTTTTTTTCTTTATCCTCCTTTTATCAAAAAACAAATAGATTCTTTTCTCATACCATATATCCCAATTACATTTCCCCCTCCCTCTGCTCTTCCCAATTCCTCTCCACCTCTCCTCCCTTCCAGATCCACCACCCCCTTTCTGTCTCTCCTCAGAAAAGTTTTCTAAGAGATAACAACAAAACACAACAAAATAAAATACAGTAAGTAAAGCAAAAACCACTACACTGAAGTTGAACAAGGTAAATGAATAGACAAAAAAAGAGCCCAAGAGAAGGCACAAGAATCAGAGACCCACTTGTTCACACATGCAGGAGTCCCATAAAATATCAACTGAAAGCTATAATATATACACGGAGGATCTGGGAAAGACCCATGTAGGTGCTGTGGTTACTGCTTCAGTCTTTATGAGTTCGCCTGAGCTTTGCTCTGTTGATTTAGTGGGATTTGGTCTCCTGGTGTATTCCATCTCCTCTGGCTCTTACACTCTTTCCACACTTCCATGGGTTTCCCTGAGCTCTGGGTGTGTGTGTGCATGCACGTGTGTGTGTGTGTGTGTGTGTGTGTGTGTGTGTGTGTGTGTGTGTGTGTGTGTATGTATGTAGGGGTTTGAAGGAGACATCCTATTAAAAGCTATGTGTTCCAAAGTCTCTCTCTCTCTCTCTCTCTCTCTCTCTCTCTCTCTCTCTCTCTCTCTTAATGTCTGGCTGTGGGTCTCCGTATTTGTCCCCATCTGCTGCAGAAGGAAGGCTCTATGATGATTGTTGAATAAGTTACTAATCTATGAGTACAGCAGAATATCATTAAGAGTCACTCTAGGTGTCTGGGCTATCTAGTCTCTTGTTCTTGGTCACCTAAGCAGTGTTAGCCATGGGTTCCATATTATGGATTGGGCCTGAAGTCAAACCAGCATTGGTTGGGTACTCCCATAAGCTTTGTGATACCATTGCCTTAGCATATTTTTCAGGCAGGACACCATTGAAGATTACAGGTTTCATGAGTTGGTTGGTGTTTACATTTCTCTTTTGGTACCCTGCAGATTACCTTCCTGTATCAAAGGCACTAGAAAGAGGGGTGGAAGTTCTATGTAGGCACCAGCTCAACCTCTTCATGTGCAGTGAGCTCTGTGGGTGTTGTCTTCAGCAATGTGTCCTTCCTGTCAGTTGGTGGAGATCAACCCATTGTCTTGGCAACAGGCTGCATTGTTTGGGGATTTCCAGGTGACCCCTTTGGCCAACAATCAGTCCCAGTACTGGAAGCTTCCTTTGGTGACAAGAGATAGCCATTTGGGACTCTGTCTCCCACATTATTTGGAGACTTCATTTATATTGCCTTCATATATTTTAGGAACTTCCACTGCAGATTTCCTCCCATACTACCCCTCAAATGCCTCTCAGTTCTGTCTCTCCCCACATCCCTTCCCTTAATACCTTCTCCTCTGCCCCTCTCTGCCTGATCCTCCTGTTCCCCTCTCCCCTGTCTCCAGTGCATCCATGAAATCTATCCTATTTCCCCCTCCCAGGGAGGTCCACGCCCCCCACCCCAGTCTCTTCCTCCATGCCTAACCCCTATGGGTCTACAAATTGTAGCTTGGTTATCACTTACTGTGCGGGATAGTTTTATGTCAACTTAACACAAGCTAAAGTCATATCAGGGGGGGAACCTCAACTAAGAAAATGCCACCGTAAGACTGGGCTGCAGGCAAGCCTGTTGGGCATTTTCTTACTTAGTGTTTGATTGTTGGTGGTGCCATCCCTGGGCTGGTGGTCTTGGGTTCTATAACAAAGCAGGCTGAGGAAGCTATGATGAACACACCAATAAGCAGCACCCACCCACAGCTTCTGCATGAGCTCCTGCCCCCAGGTTCTGGCCCTATTTGAGTTCCTGTCCTGACTTCCTTCAGTGATGAACAACAATCTGGAAGTGTAAGCCAAATAAATCCTTTCCTCCTCAACTTGCTTTTAGTCATGGTATTTCATCATAGCAATGGTAACCCTAAGACACTTACTTAATGGCTAATATCCACACATAAGCAAATACATACCATATTTCTCTTTCTGGGTCTGAGTTACCTCACCTAGGATGTTTCTTTCTAGTTCCATCTGTTTGCCTGAAAATTTCATGATGTTATATTTTGTAAGAACTGAGTAATACTCCATTGTGTAAATGTACCACATTTTCTCTATCCATTCTTCTTTTGAGTGACATACAGGTTGTTTCAAATTTCTGGCTATCATGAATAGAGCAATGAACATAGTTGAGCAAGTGTCCTTGGGATAGGATGAAGTCTTCTTTGGGTATATGCCCAAGAGAGGTACAGCTGGATCTTGAGGAAGATTGACTCTCATTTTTCTGAGGAACTTATTTCCACAGTGGCTGTACAAGTTTGCACTCCCACCAGCAGTGGAGGAGTGTTTCCCTTGCTCCACATCCTCTCTAGCATGAGTTATCAGTTGTGTTTTTGATCTTAGCCATTTTGACAGTGGAATCTCAAAGTGGTTTTGATTTCCATTTCCCTGATAGATAAGGATGTTGAACATTTCTTTAAGTGTTTCCCAGCCATTTAGGTTTCCCCTATTGAGAGTTCTCTGTTTAGATTTCTATCCTATTTTTTAATTGGATTATTTGTTTGCTATCTAGTTTCTCGAGTTTTTAAATATAATTTGTATATTAGTTCTCTATTGGATATGGGGTTGGTAATAAATCTTTTCCCATTCTATAGGCTACCACTTTGAATGATGATGTCCTTTGCCTTACAGAAACTTTTCAGTTTCATGAGGTCTCATTTATTAATCTTTGATTTAGTGCCTGTGCTGTGTTCTGTTAAGAAAGTCTCCCATGCCAATGAGTTCAAGGCTATTCCTTACTTTCTCTTCTATTGGGTTTAGTTTATCTGGTTTTGTGTTGAGGTCTTCAATCCATTTAGAGTTGAGTTTTGTGCAGGGTGATAAGTATGGATATATTTGCATTCTTCTACATACAGATACCCAGTTTGAACAACACCATTTGTTAAAGATTATATTTTTCCAGTGTGTATTTTACGTGTCTATCTCATTTAACAATATCATTTCTTTATGGTGAAAGTATGTAAAATATTTTTCCACCTATGAAGACACACCGTCATCTACAGTCACCCTACAGTGCAATGGCACACCACAATTTCTTGCTTGCATCTCACTCTATTTTCATACTTGTTAATCAAGTTTGCCCATTTTCTTCTTTTCCGCAAGATTCCCCGGCCTCTGGCAGTCACGATTCTGCTGTTATCCTCTATGTGAACAACAACACATTAACACATTTTAGACTCCACATAGGGTGACACTGGACTGTGGCTGTCACATTTCACTTGGCAGAATGACTTCCAGTCCTATCTATATTGCCACAGGTGTCCAGAGTTCTTTCTTTATAATGGCTAAGTAGAATTTCATAATTCCATTGTGTCTATGCACTACATTTCTTTTTCTGTTTACCAATTGATACACTCAGGTAGATTTTATTTCTTAGGTATTGGGATAATGATGCAATGGTTATGAGTGCAGATGGCAAATGTCTCCTGAATATACTAATTAAATCCCTCTCCCTCTCCCTCTCTCTCTCTCCCTCTCCCTCTCCCTCTCTTCCTCTCCCCTCTGTGTGTGTGTGTGTGTGTGTGTGTGTGTGTGTGTGTGTGTGTTTATGTATATGTTGTGTGCATGCATGGAAGTCAGAGTTTGATGTGGAAGTCTTCCTCAGTTGCTCTCTACCTTATGCTTAGAGACAGGGGTTTTCATAGAACCTATAGCTCTCATTTCAGTCAGAGCGGCTGTACAGCATCCCCAGGGTGTCCTATACCTGTGTCCCAGGGCTGAACGTACAGATATGTGTGATTATGCTGTGATTTTTTTAATCAGTGCTGGGGAACTAAACTTGTGTCCCTCTGCTTGTATGGCAAGTGTTTTGCCCATATAGTCGTCTTCCCAGATCCTTTTTTTTTTTTTTTTTGTAATAGCCATTATAGCTGGGATGTTTCATTATACATATTCATTCTGGATTGATATTGTTCTGGATTTCAGTTTTCCTGACATTTAATGATGTCAACCCTCACCTTGAACATCTGCTGGTTATTTGCACACGTTCTTTCAGAAATGTCTCTAGATTTCTAGTACCGGGCATGGTTTCCCTCATGTTGAGCAGACCTTAAGTCCAATCAGACAGCTGTGAATTACCATGAAGCTATGAATACAACTATTGCACCATAAGGCTTTCTTGCCATGCCGGTTCACAGGCATCACAGCCAGGTGGGACTGTGAGGGACACCCCTCCCTTGTCAGCTCGAGTAGCACCTTCTGACACTAGGGAAGCTAGTTCTTAGGGAGGAGGCTTTCCGGTCAGCTCCACCTTGAATCTTTGAAGTCCTGTGTCTGAAGTGCATTGTGTCTTCAGTAATATGGACTTCTTTCCTTTAACTTCTTAGAGACAGTCAAAGGCAACCACAAAGGCCTCTGTTGCTTTGGGAGGCTCTAGGACTGCACTGACCAACAACTGGAAAGGACATTTCTCTTGCCTGGTACTGTTTTTTGTTTTTTTGGGTTTTTTTTTTTTTTTTTTGTAAAATAGTATATGAATCTTGGGGAAAAAATTGTCAGCCCAAGTTGCATAATTTCATTTAAAATATTTTATATAAAATACATACTTATGTGTTCTATATATAATTTTATTCATATTGATTCCTTGTGGCTTTTCAAACATTCTTAGTGGTTTTTTTTTTTGCCTCCTTTTCCTTCTGCATTGACCTCTCTCACCCTCTGCTTGAAGCTCCTTCTCCTTTTCTCATTTCCCTCTTCCTATCATCCACATCCCTCTGTTCCCTTATCCAGGGCTCCTCCCTCCCCTCATAGTTCATTTGTATGTCCCTGGTTGAGGATCCTCCCAGTCACCAACTCCCATGTGAAGATTTGGAGCTAGAAACCACAGATGAGAAAGAATATGCAGTGTTTGTCTTTTGGGGTCTGGGTTACCTCACTCAATATAATCTTTCTAGATCCATCCATTTACCTGCAAAATTTATATTTCGTTGTTCTTTACAGCTAAATGGTGCTCTGTTGTGTATCTAGATCACATTTTCGTTCATCTGTTGAGGAAAATTTAGATTGTTACAATAGCCAAGGCTATTGTGGAACTGGAGGTAGGGTGGGCAATGGACATCGGTGGGCAAGTGTCTGTGGAGTAAGATGTTGAGTCCTTTGGGCATATGTGAAGGAGTGGTATCACTGGCTCCTATGGTGGACTCTCCTTACTGATCTCCAGAGTGGCTACACCAGCTTGCGTTCCAGTGTGAGGGCTCTCGGTCCCGCACCCTCTTGCTGGCATTTGCTTGCCAGTTGTTTCCTTGGTCATAGGCCTTCTGACGGGCTGAGATGAAATCTCAGAGGTTTTTTCTTTTTAATTTGTGCTTCCCTAGTTGCTAAAGATGAATGAAGATGCCAAAGTCACTAAACACCGTTTGAGATATTCCTTAGCTATTTTTATTTCTTCTAATTGAAAACTCTCTATTCAGATCAATACCTCAATTTTTAATTTTGTCATTAGTGTTCATGACTCTCTCTCTCTCTCTCTCTCTCTCTCTCTCTCTCTCTCTCTCTCTTTTTAAATTCTTACATATTCTGGATACTGATCTTCTGTTAGATATATTCCTGGCCAGGTTTTTCTCCTGCTCTGTGGACTTCCTCTTTACACTAACCCAAGCCCTACCCCTACCCAGCTTCCCAGAGCTGGTGAGATCATGGATTGCAGGGGAGAACCTTCTGTTGCCACTTACATAGCCAGCATAACGCCTAACTCATTCTAAGTAGTTATCCTTATACCCCACAGATACACGTAGCTCTCACAACTCCTCCTGCACCTAAGGCTCAGGGAATGTTTCAGAAGAGGTGGCAGAATGATTCTAAGAACCAGAACACAAGAAAATCTGTTGTTAGACTCTTAGACATGACAGAGAAGCCATTCTTGATACCCCAGCAACATGGCTGCCAAAAGAAGACAACAATGGCGATAGATACAAGATGGAGAAGGGGGTACATGGAGCCCCACCCTAGACAGAACTTCGGGCAACTAGACACTGTGGAGAAAGGAGGAATTAGCATTCCCAAGGGATGAGCCCCCTAATAGGTTATTCAATTTCAAGTAATTCTTCCTGAAATCATATGTATATAAGTAACAGCAAACACTCAGCAGCTTTTAGTTATATATGTAGGCATTTATACATATATGTAAATTTACCACTAAAGGAGAGCAACTGGCCATGAATTTGAGAGGAAGCAAGGGGATGGAATACATAGAAGAGGTTGGAGGGAGGAAAGGAAAGGGAGAAATAATGTTAATTACATTTTAATTTAAATATATAATAATTTTAAAATGTCTATGTAGATAAAATATTGACTCTTCAATCAAATTAATTAATTTTTAAAGTGTCTTCTATGTCAACCTCTTGGTACATTTGGCAAAAGTTTTCTCTTTTTTTTTCATTGCTTACTTATTGTGCTGTTTCCCAGAATGCACAGGGAGTGTCTGGCTTGCTAAATACCTTGTTTCCTATACTTTTATGGGTCTCCTTTTAAAACACCTTTGCTCATTCCAATTATTTTATAGTACTGTCTCCTGTGTCTTTGTAGTGTTATCTCTCATGTACATTCATTGTTTCAGGTGTTACGTCTATGTGTTTGTGTTGATTTTTGTTTGTAGTAAGAAACAGAGATATTGCTTGAATCCTTTGTAGGTGGATATTCAGTTTTCTCAGTGCTGTGCATTAAAAAGATTATCTTTCTAGAGTGCTCATCTTAATACATTGCTGGAAACCAGTGGGATATAGACTGCTTATAGGGTTTATTTTAGGGTCTTTGTTCTGTTCCATTGGTCTGTACACCCGTTTGTAGCTTAGTGTTGTGATTTCATTGGTACAGTTTTGGATTATATTTTGCAGTCAGCATTTCACAGCTCCTTATTGTACTTTTGGCTATAGGCAGCTTTGGGTATCAGTTTCTCTCTCTCTCTCTCTCTCTCTCTCTCTCTCTCTCTCTCTCTCTCTCTGCATATGTGTGTGCATGAGTGTGTGTATGTAGGAACACTTGCTTGTACATGTGCATGTGGAGGCCAGGTGTCTTCTGTTACTATATTAAATTTTGATCTAGACTCTCTCACTAAACTTGGAGCTCACTGACTGACCTAGACTAGCTGATCAGAAAACCTCCAGGATTCATTTGCCCTCCCCAACACAGGCGTCACAGAGACATCACTGCAATCCCATCTAAATGAGGCTGGATATTTGAACACAGCTCCTCATACTTAATCAGCAAGCACTTTACCCCCACGCCAGCTTCCTGTCCATTACTAGTTATTCTTATTATTTTTTGGGGGAGCTGTTAAACATGGAATTGTTTTCTTGATGACTTTTGCAGATAACTTGATATTGCTGCTACCAAGTTTTGATAATTTATGGTTCCAAACTTGTTTCTTACTTCTAACAAGGTTTTGGTTGAGCACATAGCACTTTCTCTCAATAGGGTCTTTCTCTTTTATGGTGTAAATCAGCATGATTTTGATCATTTGGAAGATCAGCTTTCTGTCTCCTTGATCTTCTGCAATCTTCTTAGTCTCTATCTCATCTATTTCTGCTCTGATGGTTGTGACCGTCCCTCCACTAACTTTGAGTTTGGTTTATTGCTGTGCTTTGGATATGAAATGTCTTCCATGGGTTCATTGTGTCAACATTTGGTCCTAGCTGTCGGTGCTATTGTGAGCTTTAAGATGCTTAGTTAGAAGATGTGGGTCTCACAGCACAGGCTTGAGGCTCCACAGAAAGGATGTGAACAAGTAGCTACCACACAGTCAGGCTGCCATGTCTTCCTGATGTGAGGGAAAGTTTCTCCTCAAAGCGTGAGTCAAAAGAAAGCTTCCTCCCTATGTGGCTTCCTGTCCAGAATTTGGTCACAACAAGGAGAAAAGAAAATAATATACTTGCATTTGTTTTAAATTCCTGGAGGTGCAGCAAGAGATTACTTATTGGTATCTTTCTGCCTCATTAACGTGGGTATTAATTGCTAGAGAAACCTTTCTTAGCAGTGGCTTGGCTCTAGCCCATGGGTTTTTATTATGTTGTCTACTTTCTTGCAAGTAGTTTTTAAATTTCTTTCCTAATTTCTTCCTTGATTCATTGATTGTCCAGTGACACAGCCTGACTTTCATATAACTCCATCTTTCCATCTTTTTAGGGTATTGGTTTGTAGTTTTACCGCCTTGAAGCTAGAGAAGCTACTTGAAACTTATCTGTTTCTTGTTTCACTTCCCTTTAATTTCTTTTAAATCGTTTTAGAATCCAGGATCACCTTTCCTCTTCCTTTTTCTTTTTCCACAGTGTTACTTCCTTCTGGTTTGTTAGCAGCGTTCACTCTCGGGTTTTGTACATTTAAAAACCTTAATCCCGACTATTTCAGCATATAGAAAAGTGTATTCTAACGCCACTCTCTTTAAAAATCAACTGCCACCCCATCACATCTTTGTGCAGAAATGATTTTAATCTCTTCTGAGTTGACTTTCATTCTTGTTTTTCGGTTACTGAGTTTATACATTTTGTCATTTAAAAAAAACGCTGGAGATTTATTTCTACAAACACTGTTCAACCTTACAGCATTGCTCATTTTTCTGTGTCTCTGGCCTCATGTGTCCTACTGTCCTCACCACACTTCCATCTTTATAATTGTCCATCTTTTTCTCATTTCTCTTGTTTGCTTATGAATTATTTTTATTTCTCATTTTCAAATTTTCTCTTTGTTCATATACATATATAATATTAAAACTGTCCACTGGCTTCTTCATTTCAGTTCATTTTACTATTCTAGGAATTTTTGTTCATTTTCAACCTCGCAATTAGACACTTTCATAATTTCACATTCTTTGTCAAAATTTAAGGTTAGATTTTTTTTTTTTTTTTGGTTTTTCGAGACAGGGTTTCTCTATGTAGCTTTGCGCCTTTCCTGGAGCTCACTTAGTAGCCCAGGCTGGCCTCGAACTCACAGAGATCCGCCTGCCTCTGCCTCCCGAGTGCTGGGATTAAAGGCGTGCGCCACCAACGCCCGGCTTAAGGTTAGATTTTTAATTTTTGTTTTTGAAATTAAAATATCCCCCTTCTCTTTAATCTCTCCAACCCTTCTTTACCTCCCCTCCTCTCTTTCAAACTCATGGTCTCTATTTATTTAATTGCTGTTGCATATATAAGTAACAATTCAATGTATAAATACAACAGTAAATGTGTAAATATAACCTGCGTCTATCTGGGACATACAGTTGCTTGTACAGTCTCGGTTTGAGAAGTCTAGAACCTGAAGACCTGGTATACTGGTCCCGCTCATTTCTCCCTTTGGTTTTTCTTGTGTTTTATTGAATTTTTATTCAGTTCCTCACTGCTAACTGTACAAAATAAAAACATTTCTGCCTAGATTTTATAATCCTTCATAATCTTTCAATTCTCTACGTTTTCCACTCCTTGGTTAATACCACATAGTGTGTGGTCTAGTCACTTCTGCATGCATCGCTCCCACTCCGTGTTGTATCTCGTCCTGTTACCAGCACCAGGGTGTCTATGTGCCTCCCTTGAACTTCTTAAGTCTTATGCATCTTCCACAGCTCGAGTTTTACGCCCTATCTTTGTAAAAACCCGTTGTAACGATTCCAACTCCCACAATTCTCTGTGCAAGCCAGGGCTATCGAGCTACGGAAACTCAGATGAACCAAAACAGAGAATGTATTAGCCTTGCTCTTTCCTTCCGATTCTATCGAACACACACACTCACTGCTGTCATTTATCCTTCATTCTTTTCCTGATTTTTAGCTCCACCTCCACCACTTTTCCCACGGAGCGGTCTCTGCCAGATCTAGTCTTCTCCCTTCCAGCTGCGATCCATCAGAAAAAGAAAATTCCTAAGTAATTACTACACAAAGTAATCTTGGAATTGAGTAGCATTTGCCTATACAAAGGTCCTGTTCTTGCTGTTTTTGCTACGTTTGGAATATAATGATGACAACTATTAGGCCACACATCCCTTTGATTCATATGCTGTATCTAAGCCCTCTGACACATCAGGTGGGCTGTTTTATGTTGTGTTCTGCGAAGGAAAATAGAGATGTTTCTATTAGAAGAAAGGGAGAATGTATACTTCTCAGAAAAAAAAAAAAAAAAAAAAAAACACTGAGTCTAAGCTAAGCAGTTTCTCCCTGCTTAGGACATTTTGAAGTGATGGTCACTAGAAATATGTTTGTATTTTCATTTATATTTGTTTTCCCAATTAAATAATTTTGAAATACATTGTTATTCATCTGTAAGTTCATTGTCACAGTTTCATTTTATTTATTTATTTATTTTTCTTATGCTGGGTGTTGAACCCAGGGCCTTTCACATGCTAAAATTACACGTTGCCTCTGAGATATGCCCCCTCTTCCACAGTGTCTTTTTATTAGAAGTTGTAAACATTTTCTTATCTACTTTTCTTCTTCATTTTTGCATATGTTGCAAACATTTTGTTCCTTGCAGTTAGCCAAAGGATGCATATTAAATAGAAGGCAATGAGCTTTGAATGAAAATCAGTTTTATTACCTTTGAGCTGAAAAAAAAAATAGAGGGTGGGCTTACATTCCCCATGTACTTTCCCTTAATGCTGCACATTCTAATGGCACTTCTCTCTTTCTTTTAAAATAAATGTATTTATTTATTTATTTATTGGTTTGTTTGTTTGTTTTACATCCCAGCTACAGTTTTTTACCCCCTCACCTGCACCTGCTCTGTTCCATTCCATGATCCACTCCCCCTTTGTTTCTGTTCGGGAAAAGGCTGGTGTGCCCTGAGTATCAACAAAACACAGAATATCAAGTTGCAGTAAGACTAAGCACCTCCCCATGCATTAAGGCTGGGCAAGGTGAGCCAATATGAGAAGTAGGATCTCAAAAGCCTGTAAAAGAGTCAGAGATAGCCCCTGCTCCCACTGTAAGGAGTCCCACAAGAGGAGCAAGCTTCACAATTCCAACATATATGCAGAGTGCCTAGGTCAGTCCCATGCAGGCTCGCTGATAGCTGGTCTCTGCGTGGCCCTATGAGCCCAGGTTGGTTGATTCTGTGCGTTTTCTTGTGGTGTCCTTAACCCCTCTGGCTCCTACCTTCCTTTCTCCCCCTCTCCTACAGGATTCCTCTAACTTCTCCTATTGTTTGGCTGTGGGTCTCTGCATCTGTTTCCATCAGTTGCTAGATGAAGCCTCTCTGATGACAACTGGACTAAGCACCAGTCGGGTCACAGGAGATGGCCAGTTCAGGCTTTGTATCCAGTATTGCTAGGAGTCTTAGCTAGGAGTCATTCTTGTCGATTCATGGGAGATTCTCTGGTGCCATGCTTTTACCTGATCCCAAAATGTGCCCTCCTTTCTAGTAGACTCTTTCAGTACTCTCCCTCTCTATCCTCACCCCAACCTCATTGCTCATGTTACCATCCCCACCCATCCTCAGTCCACTCATGAAATCTTTTCTATTTTCCCTTCTCAAGGAGATCTGGGCATACCCCGTGAAACTTCTTTGTTACCTAGTCTCTCTGGGTCTGTGGATTGTAGCATACACATCCTTTATTTTACAGCTAATATCGACTTATGAGTGTCTGTCTTTCAGGGTCTGGGTTACCTCACTCAGGTTGATTTTTTTTCTAGTTCCATCCCTAATGGCACTTCTTGATAGAGCAACATTAACGATGATGTAGACTTTGTCAGCCTGTGGCCCCATGTGACCATATAAGGCAGTCTCCTTTCTTGAACATGAAGCATATATAACAAAGAGAACTTTGTTTTATTGAGCTACCAAAGACTGGGGGTTACTATGTACCTCATGTCCCAGTCACTCATAGCAGTTGTATGAATAATCACAGCCATACACTAAGGAGTCTTCATGAGAGTGAGCTCTGACTTTGAAGTTATGTCTTCGTAGAACTTCATGGTTTAGAAGTACATTCCCATATACTATCACATGCTTCCCATGACACCTATTAGTAGTAGATCTGAAAGGCTTTGCTTCCTGTTTCACAAATTAAAAGACTGAATTGCAGATCTGTTATTTGACATACACAAGCGCTCATAGGAGACCAAGCAAAGACCTAGACATTTCAAGTCTTGAGTTCACATATTTCTAGCAGATCATATGTTCTAAATTATTTTTCTTCAATGAACATTCATGCTTCACTGTCAAAGGCCAGCTTTGTAATAAGCATTCATATTATATAAATAGAAAGTTGGTTTTCTATTATATTTCTTGCTCTCTGAGACCTAATACCCATATGCAGAAACTGTGCAGCTGCTGGAAGAGAGTATAATTAGCGAATGGTACATTTCAGTGTTTGACGTGTATAAGTAAGTACCTTATCCTTCTTCCAGACTTCTTTTAGATGACTATGTGTTGTAACAGATTTAAAATACTTCTATATATTTCTACTGAGCTCAACTCACTCATGAGTACCTATATTTGCTCCTTGAGATAAAAACAGTAATTTTTCCCACCCAAGATATCTCAGTTGTAGTCTGTTTTAAATATGATAAATTCAGAATTTAAAGTCAGTCCAGTGAACATGCTTACTTCTACTTCCTCTCTTTCTCTGCCTCTCCCCACCCTGAGTATGAAGGTTGCATGTGCATGTTGTCTTTCATCAGGACCCTGGGGTGGGCTTGGATGACACTATGGACTCTGTGCTCTTACTGACCTCTCCTCTTTGCTTTCTGATCTCCATACATGTTGCACTGGCATCTGCTTTAGTGTTTGTATTTCCAGCTGTGCTCCTGGTCACAATGTAAGCCACTGTCATCCATGTTGTTCCCACGTTAGCTGCCTTCTGTTTTCCTGAGCAATCTCTTACTTAACTGCTTGAGTATGGAGCAGAATTGCAGGGCAGGGGCAGTAGGCAAGTTAGGAATTCTCTGTTGCATTCCTAGGCTTGAATAAGACCTAGATGAGGCTGTCCTCAAGCCCATGTGTAGAAGCCCTTTCTTCAGCCACTGTCCTGAAGAACTTAACCTTTACTAAAGCTGATTTCAGGCTTGATTTATATTGGGCTCCTGGTTCTCAAGAAACCAAAAGCTCCAAAGATCCATGCTTTCATGGTTTACTAGTATATTTACTGTGAGAAAGGTGGAAGAGAAAGAGAGGAGGATTCCTACCATCTCAGCTGTCTCCTCACCGACAGTCATGGTCCTTTACCTGGAGGTGGTGGATACAGAACTAACTTCCTGTTAGCCACCGGAATTCACAGCTAAAAGGAATGGAAACAGTTTACAACCAAAGTATTGTTCTTCAGTAAACTTGGGACTTCTTCATTGATTTTATTTTCTCCATTACTTTATTCCAGCTCTTTGCCTCTGTGCCAAAAACCCTCGTGTCCTAAAGTCTTGGTACAAGATGATGGTGACTCAATTAATGTGAGCTATGTGGCAGTAGTTTGTCTGAGTTGTCTTAGTGTACTGTGCCCACACCTACTGATGCTTACAAATCTATCAGAAGTGGGGAGGCTCAAGCAAGCTACATTAAATGGTGACAGAGTTATTGAAATGTTAATCACGGCCCTTTAGAACACAGTGAATGGGAATTTGTTTGGAATATATTAGACCAAAGACTCACTGAAAGTCACTAGTGGATCCTCTCATCTCTGCTTTACACTGAGCCTTCTGTCTCTCATTGGCAGGAGACAAAACCACTGAATCCCCCAAACTCATCTAGTGTAGGGTGACCACTACTAACGTCTCTGTTCCTTTGGTCACTTAAAAAAAAATCTTAGGTTCAAAACTAGTTGACCTCTCTCAGGTCAGGCCCTTTACAGAGCGTCAATGATCACCTACAGTAGATTCACTGGCCAGGAAAAACCCAGGAGTGTTGCCGGCTCTATCGTAAATGGCATGTCCTCGGGACTAAGTAAATACAGCACATCCCTGTGTTTAAAGGGTGGTGGAGGAATAGTAGGGACTTATAATCATTTGATAATAAATTGAATAATTTGTTGATAGATGGAGGAAACAAGAAACTTGTCCTAGTGTACCATTTGAGCTTAGCATTTTCTTTGAATCGCTTCCTTTCCCCACAGGAGTTCAAGTTCATCGTGTACTTCATGACAAACTACTCTTGTTTTTATTCATAGAAATAATAACTGAGTGATTAACATCCATCAATGAAAATGAATAGGATGGATCTAAATTAAACCATAGCAGATTAATTTGAAATGTATTCATAGTGATTTCCTATAGTTTTAAAAGATTTTAAAATTTCCAGTCAAATCCTCCTTTTTGTATAAAAGCCCAAAATACTATCTTCTGGGTTCATTTAAGTGATCGAAAATGACTATTTCATTGGCATATGCTGCACAAACATCTTTCCTGCTGCTCATGGGCTTAATTTTCCCACTACATACCTCAGCATAATGCTTCACAGGACCCATTTGAATAGCACAAGCTTCCTTGAATTCTTTCCTTTAAAAATCTAGTCATTTTTAAATGATTCGTAGCAGCATAAAACTGTACATATTTGGGGGAGTGGGTGCACAGAGAAGTTTTGATACATGTATATACCCTGTGTAATGTTTAATTCAGGGTAAAAGAATCCTGGAACCTACTACACCACTTTCATGAAGTATGAATAACTAGCATTCTGAAAGAAAGCTGTTTGCTAATTGATTGCAGTGAGCTCGAAGGGATTCAATTCATATTAGTAAGTAGTGTAAGAGACAGAAGTAAGGGAGATTGTTTCTATGTGTTCATGGAAAGGGCGATATGGAGATTCCAAGTTCATGTAGTGTATAAGAACATTAGCTGCCTTTCTGTATGCATTTTGGATGAAATTATTTGTGATTACTTTCCTGTGAAAAATCAATTCACAAGACATAATTTGTGCATGGGAATTTAAACTTAGCATTCTTCACTTTCACACTGCTACTTAATGTGCGATCTTAATAAATGCAGAGACTTAAATTAATTACATCAATTATGTTAACAAAAAGACCGCGATCCTGCTCTCAATGAATATCCTTCATAGTTTCAAATACTCCCGTGTAATACATGAAGGTGCTTAGAAATATTAGCTTCTAGACTTTGAAAAATTCACTTTGAATGTGTGTGATGTTTTACAATTTCGGCCTCACTCAACAATTACAGTGTGATCTTATAAATGATGTTGGCTTTTTTTTTTTTTACCTCATCAGCAGCATATGTAATTATGTATATGAACATGTAAGAATGCACATCTATTTTTAAAAAGATGTCTTAATATCATTTAATGTCCAACAAAGTAATCACCCATTTCTTCTAAAACTGTATTTGTTTGTTGGCTTGTTTATTGTGTTTTGAAAACAGGATCTCACACTATAATCCCAAGCTGGCCTTGAATTCTTAATGACCTTCTTGTCTCAGCCTCTAAAGTTCTGGGATGACAGGCAGGAGCCATTACATCCCGCTCTACAATTACCGTATAAAAGGTAGTTTGCTGCTTTGATATGTGGAAATGGCGAGTTTCCTAACCACTTAAGCAGCCTCAGCAAGAAGTGTTAATAAAATGGGCACATCGCTAGTCACCTCAAAGATTCTATTTCTTACAAGGAAGATGTTAGAATTTTAATGAAACTAGCATGTTGTTTTATTTCCTCAAACTTTTAGCTATACAGAAATCAAAATAAAACTTTTTTAAAAACCATATTTTTCTCTTTCTTTGTAGTGACAGGTGCTGTATTATACCACCTTCAGTTGACATTGCTATATCATAGTAGAGTAACCTGTGGCATCCTATTTACTTGGTTCCAAATGATCATCAATGAAACCTCTGGAAGCTAGTAAGATGTTTTCCTGTTACACTGGCCTATAGAATACGTAAATCTCAACCACAGAGGAGCTTGCTTGCATTTTCTTAGAGTTAAAGCATAGTGACATGATGGACAAAGAAAAGTTGTCTTCTGTTGGGACCAGACCCTACTTCATTTCCTAATTTGGTGTACTTTCATCAATATTCCTCTCTAAAAAATTGAGTGTGATTGTTTTCCATAGTTTATTTTAGTGAGATGCAAATTAGAAGTGTTCGAGCTAATCAATGCCACCAAAACCGTTCTTTTAAATAACCAGGACATGAACTCTTTAACAAGACGCACTCAGTTCTATTTATAGTTCCCCCGAGCTATGAACTATTCGTACACCCATGTTTCTGCATAATGACTTTTCAATGTGGTTTCAGTAATCATTCCAGAAGGCACAATCTCAAAATATCTATATGCATAAAGAATATATTTAAAATAAAGGCTGAATTGGCTGGCCATGCATTAAACCATTTGCCTGTGAAATCATTTTGTGAAATATCTCCAAACAGGAGACGCTCCAGCCGAGAGGACACAGCAAACATTTTTTTTTTCTTTTCTCTTACCATATTGTATCGCCATGGCTTCTTTTGGAAGGAATTCTTCCTCCAAGTGTCCTCTTAGACACGGCTTCCTTCCTCCTCTTACGATGACGAGCCATTTTGAGAACTTGAATTTCATTTAGCCTACACAGGATTAGAAGAGATAGACTCACTCTCAAGCGACTTGCCTTTAAATACTTAATAGCTGAAGTGAGAGGCACTGATGATTCTGTGAAGTAAGTGTGTTAGCACCAGACTCCCCAATTTTAGAGACAGACAGCATTGCAGAGAGAAGGAGAGGGAGATGCGCTTCCGCGGAAGAGCGCTCATCCTTGGTGGTTCTGAACGCAAGGCTCGCCTCCTTCACTAAGGCTTTGGAGGAAGACATTTTAAAAGCCGCATCTTGAGTTTCAAAATGAAAATGAATTCATTTCTTAAGAGCTTTCCTTGAATTGAGAACATGCATGAAATCTTTCCATACAAATGAATAATGTTTGTATAATTAACCTGATCTTTTAGAGAACAATATCAAAATAAGTCCATGGTATTGCTACCATCTTTGTATCCTTATGAGTGTGAAGAGAAACCATATCTACTTACTTATGAATTCAGGTCTTTAGTAACTGGAAAGAATCTTCATGCGTCACACCGTTAATTTTAATTTTCCTTTCTTTCCTTAGTACAAATAATATTACTTCCTTCAATTATTTTAGTCAAGTTGGTTAAATAATAATTCTCTGTGGTATTGCTTTTTGTCCTAAATTTTAGGCAGACTATTCCTTAGTGTTCATCTCTGGTCAATGTTTACCAAGAGGAAAGATATTTAACTAATTTAATTAATTCTAATTGCTCTTAAAATTATATTTAGCTACTCATAGGCCTTTAGAAAATCACATGTGGTTCTGCAAACTTTGCTCTTTTCTGGATGACGTTTTAAACAATTTTCATTGTGGACTGAAGAGAACGTCACCTACGTAGCAAGAATTTTAACGGAGACTGAGGACTATAAGTGAATACAGATTCACAATTTTGTTTGGTAATTTCTCATGCTAGCATGAAATAATTTTGTATGCCCTATCTCTGCTGTCTAAATGGGCCTACATGTTTTTTTTTTAAAAGATACAGGAGGCTAAAAATGCAAGGAGCTGAAAAAATATTGATTTGTAGGTGAAGTACACTTACAGCCTCTGAATGAAAATGCCTGCGTACTATCTCTTTCAGATAATGACCTATTCACAAGCACCCCATCTGATAAATACACCTATTTTAATTATATAAGCACATGACATCATCGTTTGAAACCAACTGACTTCTAAGCACCACAGCTGTTACTAGTTATTTAGAAGTCTAATTTGAGCAGAATGTGTCACGCCAACTTTGCACACACGCGCTCACACAGGCAGTATTCACATTAAAACTTTCACCTCTATTAAATAGCAACAGTTCTTCAAAAATTCCAACACTCTACGCTTAACAACTAAATAAAATATGTGTCTCCGAGGAGTGATGTGCCTATTTTATTTTTATGCCTTGAGGCGGATCTTGTATTGAGTGGTGCAGTTTTGTTTCCCCCGCTGTCATTTTATTCAAAGATACACGTGGTGCCGGGCGGGTTGAGACTTCCTGCCTCAATGTCTCACGCCTCCCAAATCAAGGGGAAAACCTCTCTGACTTTGTTTTCAATAGAGGTCATACAGCCATGCCGTCAATATTGAAATGGCGTTTCCTCATGCAAGCAGAGACTTTAATAGCCTCTACAAGGGTTTGTT